>MU723131.1:7671-71009 GCA_026770625.1 Nicotiana glauca
AACCCTAAGACTAACATCTAAAAATTACATTGCTACTGATCAAGAATCAATAACCCTAGTTAACGAACAAAGCTAAAAAGAACAAATAATAAGAACAATTAGAATACATGCGAGCAAAGAAAAGAAAAATAAATGCAGAACTTAGCTTTCATTGTTTTTTTTTCCGTTTATTCAGGCAGCCTTCTTTTGCCTTTCGTTTTTTTTTCTTCTTTTTCTTTTAGTAATCAAATTCCAGTACCCAGGATATCTTTTGATCATCTTCTTGAACTTTGGTCGCCGGCAGACCTTAACTTTGATGTTTTGAATTATTTCAGTGATTTTTAAGGCTCAAGACTCTTAGAAATAGGTTGAGGAGGGTTAGGGGATGTCACAGTGTAACTTTGGGCTTATTTGGACAAACTAGTGTTCGCCGGAGTTTAGGGTTCCGGCGACACTACTTGGGATATTCGACGGGATTGGGACTTATTTGAGGAAAAAGAAGTGGAGGGGTGTGGAGAGGGGACTGAGACGGTCTAGTGGTGTTCTTTTGGGATCGATTGGCGTAACTATGGTTTCCCGTCGGTAGGGTTCCGGAGGGCTCTGTGAGGAGACGATGACGGCTAATGATTTGCTGGGGAAGAAGTGAGATGTAATGAACTGTGTGTATGTATAATTGATACATTAAAGGATTATGGGCGATTTCTGGCCGTTGGATTACATGGATCAACGGTCCAGATCATTCGAGCACCTAAACGGCACCGTATGCCTTAAATGAAGATTTTACTCTCAGCCATTAGATTGTTTAAATGAACAGTTCAGATCACACGCGATGAAACGACGTCGTTTTCAATTAATGAGAGTCAAACCAAGACCGTTGGATCAACTTTATTGAGGGCTCAGATTAACGACGTCCTAAACGGCGTCGTTTCGCTTTTATAGGGTTGGATCGGATGGATGATTTGGGCCTGGGTCGGTGGATTTGGTTTGGGGCTTGGATGGTTTCCTAGTTGGGCTATTAATTGGGGTATATTTTGACCCAAATCTTATTGTATTATTTTTTTTGTTTATTTATTTCTGATTTTTTTTTTATTTTGTATTTTTGTATTTTCTTTCTCTTTTATTAAATCGTTTATACTAATTAATATCTATTTATGGTAATTTCAATTAAAGCACAAAAATGCTATTTTTTGATTTTCCTTAAAATGAATTAACACTAAAATTGTAAAATTAAACCCTCTAATGCATATTTCGTATTTTTAATATGAATTATTACGCTACTAATTAACAAAAATGCCACAAATATTCAACAAAAAATTAAAAAATCATTTTGTTTGGATTTTTAGGAATAATTTGCTTAGGGCAAAAATCACGTGCTCACATTTGGCATCTAGAAATAAAATTTTCTTTATCGATGGTAATCCACTTGAATCCCCTTGCCAATTCAGCTGAATCCAGACAATGGGATTTATTTTCAGGATAACTAGTTTTCAGTCTTATGATATTAATGGGATTTTCTGTATTCTGACATAACCAAACAAGGATATGGAATTATGGGTGGCAGAGGCAAGTCAGTTCATCCTCTCACTTTAGCTATGAATCTACTTCATTCACTATCAGCTATACTATCCCTACTCAATCCTATCCCCCTTAGAAGCACTATCCTTAAAGGTTGAATTTTTACTCAGAAAGAGTAGCTCTAATTTGGAAATACTTCAAGATATCTGTTCAATGGATTAATAAATTCCACAAATTATATGGGTTCCCACCTCACTTCAAGTTCATCAAGGGTTGATAGCATGCCGCAATTGCTGAGATTCAATGATCTCTTTTCGATAATGGATTATCTACACATGTGCTAGTCCAACGATCTGCTTATCAGTCTAACTCTCGCCTTTTGGTTTTGGGTTGACCAAGGAGTAATACACCCAGTAACACATTTATATATCAAAGCCTTTATCTCAGTCAAGTCTTATATCATCTCCCAATTTGGCTGGTAATAGCTGATTGTGTAGAAGTGTGTTGTAGTGCTTCATTTTGAAGTAGAGTTGCTAAACATAATTGGATTTTTGAATGCTGGAGGTATACATCACGTGACTACATACAGAGATCTTCTTTCCAAAAAAATTAGCTTATCGTAATCCCTTATATTACCACCCTTCCTTGTGGTAACGATGTAAAGGTTACTTCTATAGGCTCTCTCACTTTCTTTTCATTTACCTTGCATCATGTGTCATTTCTCCATATTTTTCAATACAATCTTATCTCATTTTCTCGACTAGCTATCCAACTATATGATTCGATCCAATTCACCTCACTTTTATGTACTCTACAAGCCCCATTTTCTAAAAAAAAAAAAAACCGGAAGTGGGTAAATTCCCCTTTACTATAGACTTTTAATGTCTTCAACTCAATTTAAGCTTGTTGGTTCCAAATGGTGCTCTTTAGTTTTGCTGCCCTACTATCTATTTCATCTGATAACTCTCATTATAAAATTCATTTATATTTTATGGCATCAAAGAGGAAGTCTTATAGTATCGAGGATGGGGCATATTCCTTTTGTTAGAATAAATAAATATTGCTCGTATTCCTTGTAGATTTTCTTCTAACAACCATTTACCTGCTCCACTTGTCCCTGTAACTAGATAACCTAGGTTACTTTTTCCTGATAAATGTATTAAGACGTCTCATTCTTACAAACTTAGTCATGTGGGCACTTTGAGGCCTTGTTCTATACCAACTCGTAATGGTTTTAAGTACTTTCTTGCCATTGTTAACGATTTTCTAGGGCTACGTGGGCTTGTCTCATTGGTTCCAAAAGTAGTGATTTCCCTTAAGTTCAAGCTTATGTTCCCATGATTTCAAACCAAAGTGCGTCTCCTTTTCAAAAGTCTTAAATGGGTCGGATTGTATGAGTTACGTGGCCTTCTGTTCACTTGGATTCTAGGATTATTGACAATGTCATTGTCATGTGCGAGAAATTTTGCTATCCCTAGCATTCCACCACCTTAAGGAGTAAAGGAGTTTTAATTGTCTTTCCTCCCGGAGCGTTACGTCAACCATTAGAACCCCTCTAACCAATACATGAATTCACCCCTATGGTAGGATATCCTAGCTATGTGATTTCACCCGTAAGAGGGTTGAGATTAGACTCTTCTATAGTTTTGCACATATCATGAGCATATTGATTTGGAAGACAAGTTGTCGTATCTTTAGTTCTCTCATACAGGATCAATCATCAGGAAGTGTTAAGCTGTTTGAAATATGATAATCTTATAAGTGTTCAATTTTTTTTCATCCTCAAGGGTTTGTGTCATAGATTCCTTCTGTCAGTTAATGTTAGGAGTGTAATTCAACTTTAAGTATTTTGAAACCTATTTACCGTGAAAATAGTAACGACAATTAAATTTGTAAAATGGGACTCTAAAAATATGTGATCTATTCCTGAGCTAGTTGTTAGAGCAGATGGTGCTAGTATTATGAATTTTAATGATGGAATGCAAACTAAAATGAGATAAGGGTCGAACCGAAAGGCCTGCTACCCGGATGTAGGCTTGGCCGATAGGGACTTCGAGGTCAACCTCGAGGTCGAGCTCGGGCTATCGGGAACAATCGAGGGTAGTATAACAGTTAGAGCTATAATCAAATGAGGCTCCTTATAGCCAAAACTAAGTTATGTGATGAAGAACACATATAAAAGCGAAGAACACATATAGAGGCAAAGGATATCAAGGTATCCTTGGTATTAGTAAGAGCCAATAAGTTTTAGTAAGAAAAGAGAGAGAACGATATTATTGCACTTGTGGAGAAATGGAGCAACATCCGTCCCTTACAAGGCAGGGCGAGTCCCCTTTATATAGGAGAGGAAACTTAGTTACGGATATATATATATATTTAATTTTAAAAATATAGAGATGTGATGGCTTGAATCGATGCCCCAGCGTAGACTATGGATAGCCTGGCTCTGTTAGACTCAACCGTGTGTCTTGGGGGCATCCCCACTTTGTCTTTATCTCGGCCTTGAATCGGTCCTTGACAAGCCCTGAAGGAGAGGGCTAAGTCGTGGCTTCGTATCCTCGGGGTCTCGAGTCCTAGAGATGGCTTAATGGCGGGAAATCAGGCCCTCTGATTTCACCGCATACAAATTGTCTCCATGTTTCTCAAAATGAAGCGATGGGAAACAATTATGACCATTGACTCCTCGAACTTCTCATGGAGATAGTACACTGTCGATTCACATCGTGGAATAATCTTTTGTGATAGATGGCATATCTCATAGATTTATGCCCAATACTCTATCATTTTCGTTCTTCAGGGTAAAAGTATTGCCGTCAATTTGGTTTTTAAAGGATGCAATAATTGCATTCGTCAGTCAGTCTTCCAGAGCCTCAACGACCGTATTGTTTCCCCCTATAAATGGGGTGCCTTGGTGTTATTTTTCCTATCCTAGTATCTTCGTCGACATGCTTGCCTATCCCCTTTTGGCATCTTCTTCTATCTTGAACATTATGCTAGGGGCTTATGGCCTCAATACCATTAGGAGGAGTTCCCTTAAGTTGTGATATAGCCCTTCGCCAGGACGTCCCTTCATTGAGCATAATCACGTTGTCCCGCTATAGTCGTTGGTATGTTGGTGTTCGCTGCTTCTATTGGCCCGAGGTGGTGATGGATGGGGCTGCCTTTTGTATAGACAGTCGTTCAGATTATACACCATTTCTCACTCTCCTACTCGATCCTAGTGTGGTACCCCATCCTTAGGGCTCTTTCTTTCCCGAGGGATAAGGTGGACCTAACGGTCGTCGAGGTTGAGGCCCGCCGAATCTTCAACTTTTGGCTTCGACGAGCTATGTATCTTTTCTCTGCCTCCTCCGCGTCCCCTCATTTTCTTTTTTTTTCATCTCCTCCGGCGGGAATCCCTTAAGGGATTGAGCTGGGAACCTAGAGGAGGTGGAGGTCGAAGAGATCCCCCTTGAGGGTACGACGCCCGAGAATACCGATACCGGAGATGCACCCTCAAGGGCGGACTAGGCTTTCGGGTTTCATCACATGTATATCCTTCCATTCCTTCGCTGTAGGGGTAGACTCCCATAGGCTTTCGAAATGTATGTAATGACCCTTCGAGGGCTTTTGTAAATGTATTCCATGACCCCTCGGGGGCTATTTGTACACGATTTTGTATGAACATGAATATATTCCTTTGATTTTTGCCTTTGATTTTTGCCTAGTAATTGCATGTGTTCATACCCCTTGAGGCCTTTTGACTACCTCCTTTTACTTCTTGGCTGTTGATATTTGACTCGGGTGCGAGCATCCTTTCCACTCTTCTACTGATCGGCATGGCTCTCTTTCGAGGCCATTGTTGTACCTCGGGGCAATCCTGGATTGATCGGATAGTACTGGGCTGCTTGGGCCTTTTGAATTGCATGTAAATAATGTGTCGAATTTTGGGGCATTCGAGGATGTTATCCTGGATGAAAGCCAACTTCGGGTATCGGGGGGTCCTATTTGATTTTTGATGCGGACATCTTCCTTTAGATATACACGAGATAGATTTTTTGCTGAGGGGTTGCTCACACTCAGACACCGCTTCGAACCTTTGTGGTGCTTCCGCGATTGGAGCTTCTTGCATTTATTCTTCCTTTTTAGAAAGGTAATCACGAAATCTGAAATTACCTCGCATTGAGTGACGACATGGAAAGCTTCACAAATTTTGGGTTCTCTTTGGTGGGGATCCTCGAGGTGGGATGCTATCTCGAGTTCGGAGAAACTGTGGACGGCTGTATTGACCCTTTCATCATCAGGGCCTGCTAACCCTGAAGTGCCGTTTGTCCACGCCCTTTGTTGTCGACGACGAAGAGGAGGGGGGTTGAGAATGGGCCGGTTGGTTCGTTCGGGTCCAGACGGTCGACATTATCCCCGTGGAGCTTTTTCCATCCTGAAGAGTGGAATTACACACATGAGTGGAGCATCTGGTGCTTTTTCAAGTTGTACTTATAGCGGAAGTTAGTTAAATAATAGTGTTTTTACCTTGTTGTAGCAACTTCATAGACGCTGGGCGAAGTCTCTGATCTGCCTGGCTGGGTCCGGAGGCTAGTGACCTACTCATCCTGTGACGAGCATCGGTGGTGAGTTGTGCTTCATGTCAGGTGGGGAGCAAAATATCAAGGTATATGTGCATGTTGCTTTTGCCTTGGCCTTCACATACTTGAGATGATATTTTCCCCCTTTTTCTTGTATTGGATTTGCTGCTTGCAGGCATCGGGCAGTTCCTTGGGATGAGGTAGTGCTCTTCCGAAGAGGGAAAGGAGTCATTGACCTCCCTTCTCGCCCCTCGAGGCGATGGAGCTCCCAGTGGTGCTGACCAGGCTAGTGTCTCCAAGGAGAAGGCATTGTGTGAGTCTGCTACCCCCGGAGTACCTGATTCTAGGTCGTCAATGCCTTCGAACGGATATGCTTTTTCCGAGGCTGGTTCTCCTAGGGGTGAAGGGACATGATCAATAGGAATATGCTCTGACTTTGAGGAAGTTCGCCGGCTTCTCTTCGTGGTGAGTTTAGGCATAATTTACTTGTATTCCGCGTCCTTCATTCGTCATTGAGTTTTCCTTGTGCAGGCCTGTGACAGGCTGATGTCTGAGCTGGTCCGTAAAGCGGCCAAGTTTCAGAAAGTTCAGGGTGAAGGAGAATCACTTAGGCTGCTTGGCGAGGAGAAGGAGGGCGAGTTGCTGTATTGGCGATGCGAAGCGTATCGGTGCTCGAATTATGAGAGTTATTTGATGGAGAAGGTAACTTTATGCAGCTCAAGCTTCACTTTCTTCTTCCCTTTTAGGTTAACTCCCTTCTTTGTTATATCAGCTGCAAAAAAAGGCAGAGGAAATGGAGTACTTTAAGGGCGATATTGATCGCGCCAGAAATGCTTGTGGCGAGCTAAAGGCTCAGGTGCAGACTCATGTTTTAGAGGAGACAAGTGCCTTGCCAAGGTTCCTGCCTTAGAAGTCCAACTTTGCTTGGCTCGAGATAATGCCAAAATCCAAGAAGATATGATCGAGAAATTAGAATCTGAACTTTTGAAGACCAGGGCCGAGATAATTGACGCCCGGGCTAAGGCGATGCTAAGCTGAACCAACACTAATTAGGAGATGGCTATTTGTATGAAGGATGCCATGGATGCTCAGGCTGAGCTGAAGCAAGCCCTCGACCGGGAGAAAAGGATTGAGGAACATGTCCGTTGTAAATCCCGAAGAGAAGTACTCGAGGAGATTGGCGCGAGGGGCTTTATTCTTTTCGATAAATTGGATCGATCATGGGTGGATGAGTGTGACACGTGGTCATTTCTTACTCACGGGATGGAGAGTGAACCCGATGAGCTGTAGCCCTTCGGACGAATTATAGATTGTGCTGTTTTGTTGTTTTGTTTTTGATTTATGTAGAACATGTTTGTTTATGGAGAGTGTGTCTCCTCCATTTTTTTCCCTCTGCGTACGTGAAATAAGAATATACTTTGAAGCCTTACTTCTTCTGCATCTCTTTTTGTTATTTCTTTCGACCAGGCCGGTTTTGATGTTTGACGGGATCTTCATAGGTCCGGGACCAACCGGGCTAGCCCGGGGATCCTAGGTGTGGTTCTTGATGCGAGCAAGCTTTGTGGTCCATGCGCTTTGTCCGGCCATTTAGGTCTAGTCTCCGAGTTATTTTGCGAGTCGAGCTATAACTGGCCTTTAAGCTCTTCCCTGTCTGCACGGGCGGGTGACGGTGGCTTTCTTTGCCTCGGGTCGAAATGACCTTATAAGCGGGTGACCCAGAGGCTCACTAGGATGGCGATCATGGCATTTGTGCCATGCCCTTAGGCATGCTGTAGTTTTGTGCTTATTGCGGGTCTAGTCTCTTACTCGCTTTGGGATTCGGGCTGTAATTGACCTTTAAGCGCCTTAGGTTTCCCGAATGGAGGTAGTGCTTTGCACACTGTTTTGGTCATTGAGGCGTTTCCGTATGTGGCCTGGGGGCTTGCTTAGTTTACTATTTTTGGATCTGGTCTCTGAATCGGGTAACGACTCAAGCTTACTTTAATCCTCAAGTCGTCAATTTTGGCTGGCGACAATGGCTTTTACGCTTGTTTGGTCGTGGAGACCTTTTGATATGTGGGCTCTTATGCTAGTTTTGCCCATGGGATTTTTCTAGGCTTTGTTTTTTGCTCGTTAAGGTCTTTTTGAAAGATTTTTGCCTGACCCATCGTCGGTTCTAGAAGAACCTCGATTTCAAGTCGTTATTGGTGATATTTCGAGCACCTTGGAAGGTTCATAGCCCGTTGTTTTCCTGTTGAGGGAATCCTATTTTAACCGATTCTTTCCGAAGTATATTCGAAGTAGTGGTCTACAATTTTTTTTAGCGATGGTCGGGCATCCCCGATTCACGTTATTTTGGATGTATCAGCCATTTTGACCGTATTCATGTGCATTTAGGCGTAGCTATTTTTGATCCCGAGTGACAGTTTAGGCATCTACATCGAGGGTATGCCCTTTGGGGATTCTTACAAATGTGACGTATGGCCTAAACTTCGAGATTTTTATGCCTGTTGAGGTCTTACAATTTGTCATTCCTGTTGAGGTCTTACAGTTTGTCATGCCTATTGTGGTCTTACAGTTTTTCGTGCCTATTGAGGTCTTACAGTTTGCCATGCCTATTGAGGTCTTACAGTTTTTTCGGTGATGTAAAATAGACCTGGTTATGTCGAGTCTGCCCGCTAAGGGTCTTATAGTTTTTAATTTTCCAGCGTTTGGTGACTGGCGACAGTCTCCGAGTCATCAAGTTGTTTAAGTGTGAAGACCACTTCTTGTGAGCTTGGAGTTGCCTTGTATAGGCTTTATGAGCCCGAAGTTTCGATCCTGAGATCGCGCGAGTGCCTAGTTGTAGGCATTAAGTCTCCGAGTATTTCAGAATGCATTCGGTGGAGGGGGCCCCTGCCGGGGATACACTTGATATTTCTTTGTTCGGAGAACAAAATGCCGAGAAATATCCTTTTATTGCTTGATATAGATGTACATTGTTTTGTCATTGTGAACTTGACCCGTGCGTGCACGGCTTCTCAGACCGTTTTGGCCCAGCATATAATTCCCGATAGGGGTTTAGTTCGCAGTATCTGTGTCTTCTCGAGGGGGGATGCTCTTAGAGGCAAACCATCGTTCGTTGTTGGGCTATCGAAAAAAAGCCCGTGACATCATCGAACCTTCTTTTGGTATGTTGTTCTACCAATAATCTTGCTGGCAAGGTTCCTTTCGGGGTGGAATCCCGGTTGAAGGGAGAAAATACGGCGGTCGCCTATATGAGGCCTAGGAATCTCTGGGTAGAGTCTTGAGAACCTCTGAACATCCTAGACTGCTGTCTGAGTTCAAGTTAGTAAAAAGAAAATGAAGGAGCAAAGCAGTTCTTTCTTACCGCGAGGTGTGTAGGCGATGTTCCAGGACTCGGTGTGTCCCTATCGGCTTATTCTAGTTCTGCCCTTCGAGAGGAATCTCATTCTTTTGTCGAGATGGGACCGTCGACGCCTTCGAGTAGTGCATCGGTGGTCGTCTAAATAAGACGTTTATACTTTGCGCTTCCTTTGATGTGCAAAGACCGAGGTCCCAGCTCGGACTTAGGCGGGCTACATTGAGAGAACGGTCTTTTCGATGATTTGTCATTTGGAATTTACCAAGGATTCGGGATGTAGGGGCGATTTGGTTCGTTAATACGGACCACCTTGTTTACCTTTGGTCCAATTCCATCGTTGTGGGTGACCGAGCCTCCTGAATCTATAAACACATGTTTTATTTAAGATTAAGAGGATGGGGGAAAGGTTTACCAATGTGCTGATGCAACGCTGGGGTGGAGTCATGGTGCCCTTTCCCTGGATGCAATCCTTGGAAATATTTCCCTGGATGTGTCTTTGTCCGGACGGCAGGTATTTTTACTTCCTATGTTATGAGTTCTCGGAGGGCGTCGCCACTCCTCCATTGTCGTGGTGATACGTCATGGCTTGTTTACTTCATCCTTCCTAGTGGTCTTCTTTCCTCGGGGCCAGATTTGAGCTTGGCCGTTCGATAGTAGTCGTCGACGATTTTGACTGAGTAACACGGCTGTCATATTTTTTGATATGGGAGTCATTCGTAGCCCCGCTGCCGCTTGTGTACTGCAGATTCCGCATCGGGTTGTGGTTCTTTCGAAGGGGCCTTGGTCGAGTAGGCATGAGTCGCTCAGCATTCCTAGTTTCTCTTATGGTAACTACGATATTTGGAATAATAATGTTGATCCCGTACTCTGTTGGACGAGGTTCGTCTGCTGGCTGTGCCTTATCGGATCTGGTTCAGCTGGAGGTTTCCCGAGGACGTCGCCCTCGAACTACTCCCCTACCATTGCGAGGTAGGTTGGATCTTGAGGTATTCCTCCTATTAGCGGCACATGGACGGTATCTTTATCCGTTCAACATTAGTTTCTTCGTGGAAGGCCTACTTGGGTGTGCTGTTTCTGCAGAGGTTTCTATATGGTCGCTCATGGCCCCGATTAGTGGCCGGTGCTTGGTACGGACGCATGGCCAAGTCTTGGCTGGGTATCTAGCTAAACATCGTTTGAAATGACCTGGGGTTTGTGGGTATGTTTTGTTTAAACCCTGAGCAAAGGCCAGGGTTGTCTGTTCATCCGAAATCAGATGCGATCTCATTCGTCCTACCAGGGAGCAAGATGCGACTTCTTGTGGTGTTTTTTCATTTCTTTGTTCGGCCTCTGACTTGTCGGTTTTCGCCGCCGCCGCTTCGATGACATCGGCGTATGTTTCTGCGGCGGGGTTATCTTGAAAGTCGCTATTTTTCTTCGTGCATGCGTGAGCGGTGGTGTGCTCGTCGGGGGAAGTTGTCTCCGGTGCTGCTACACTAAGGGACCTCGGATGGCTTTGCAACTGAGCAATGGCTAGTTGTTGTACCTACAACATTTCAAAAATAACGTGAAGACTAACTTTATGTTCTTCGCAGGCTGGGGTTTTTTGAAGTTTCTGTCGGTCACTGTGTCATTCGCTTCTGTCAGTGTGAGAAGTTTCGTTGACTTGCTATACGTCCTGTGAGTCCGAGTCCGCTAGTACTAGTCCGAGTGCATTATCGAGATCCTATAGTGGTGCTCTGGCAGCCGGGATAACTACACCATTTTCCCCATGATCTTCGAGGTGGTCGTTCTCAACTCTGTTTACTGAGCTAGACATTTTTACTTGAAATCAAAGGATCTTGTACAAGAAAAGTGTGAAAGATGATATGCGTTTGTGTAATGAAACTAGCAAGAAAATGATCACTATTATTTTTAGCCCCACGGTGGGCGCCAAACTGTTTATCGTGAAAATGGTAACGACAATTTGTAAACTGGGACTTTAAAAATATGTAATCTATTCTCGAGATAGTTCTTAGAGTAGATGATGCTAGTATTATGAATTTTAACGATGGAGCGCGAACTAAAACAAGATAAGGGTCGAACCAAAGGGCCTGCTACCTGGATGTAGGCTTGGCCGATGGGGACTTTGAGGTCGACCTCGAGGTCGAGCTCAGGCTATCGGGGACAATCGAGGGCAGTATAACAGTTAGAGCTATAATCAAATGAGGCTCTTTATAGCCAAAACTAAGTTGTGTGATGAAGAACACATATAAAAGCGGCGAACACATATAGAGGCAAAGGATATCGAAGTATCCTCGGTATCAGTAAGAGCCAATAAATTTTAAAAAGAAGAGAGAGAGAAAGATATTATTGCACTTGTGGAGAAATGGAGCAACATACGTCCCTTACAAGGTAGGGGGATTCTCCTTTATATAGGAGAGGAAACTTAGTTACGAATACATGTATATTTAATTTACGAAATATAGAGATATGCTGGCTTGACTCGACGGCTCACGTAGACTATGGATAGGCTGGCCCTGTCAGACTCAACTGCGTGTCTTGGGGGCATCACCTCTTTGTCTTTATCTCGGCCTAGAATGGCCTTGACAAGCCCCGAAGGAGAGGTCTAAGTCCTGGCTTCATATCTTTGGGGTCTCGAGGTACCTCCCCGAGATGGCTCAAGAAGGGAAATCGGGCTCTTTGATTTCACCGCGTACAAAACCTATGACACATTCATGGTGCCAGAGTATTCTCATTCTTGATAAACTAATTTTCCCTACACTCAAGGAGACGACTAGGTCACGTACTTGAATATTCCTCCTTAATGATTCCTATTGCCAATGTACAAGTTACTCCTATGCCTCATTTGTCCAATAATTGATGTTGTCACAATGATTAACCATATCAGTATCGTTAGTAGTAATCTTTGTGTCTCTTAGCATATAAATACTCTACTCAGCACAATAATGGGTTCCTAAATATTTCTAGCCCGGTCTTGAACTCCGTTGCTCCTTATTGTATTAAATCTATTGGGTATTCAAGGTTCAAACATGTCAAATAGGGAGCATCCCAATGTGATCACATATATTCGATAGGTAATTTTTATGGTCAGTTCAGGATAGCACATCTTAGAGTAATCGTTGAAGGTCATCCAAGGTTTAGTGTGGGTGTTCGCGTAGAGTTCTAGAATTTAGGAGGGTAAACAGGTTATTCTCAATATTTTCCCCTGAAGTTGTTATGTGAGTTGATAATGAAGGTTGCATAAGTGTATATTACATTAGGCCACACTAGGAGTATGAAGTTTCCCCATAGTTGTTCCCCATATATTTTGTGTTTTCACATCTCTATGTCTAAGAAGGTAGTTGGAGATCCTTTGTGTATCATTTCGGTGGAAATTACTGAAGGAGGAGGTAATGGATAGTTGGCCTATGAAGGTTATCTATTTTTCATCCTTGTTAGATAAGTTTGGGGGTGGAGATTGTTTCCGTGAATATGTTCTAGCAAAGTCTGCAAGTATAAGATGCCACATTGAAGGCATAGAATGTTGTGGACATAAAAAATTTTCTCTTGATTGTATAGTAGTTGGTTTTGATTTGAAAGGTACCTTCTAGGTGTTATGATTTAAAAATGTCCAGTCCATGTTCAAGTATCATTATGATAATGTAGTGCTTGTAATGGTAAGATTAGTGTTATGGAAATATACGTTGTGGTGCTTTGTCGAGTTATAGATGGGCTGTTAGGATGTTTTGGAGGTTCTCAGGCAGTGGATAGGCCTGGTTACAAAGGAGATGCTACCGAAATTTCTGAAAAATTTGGGAGTTAGTCAAAATTTAGGGACTTCAGGTAGGTTAGAAAAAAGATATGTTATGTTAAGCATTTTGGGCGGACTCTACTCTTCATTCGAGGACAAATGATCCTAAGCGGGGGAGAATGTAAGGCCCCAAAAAATTTCACTAAGTAATTTAGGATTTCGTGGTGTCATGTAGGCTAATTATAATATTTTATGTGCTATTAACATGATGGGCATTAGCTGTATTTGTTAAATAAGTGTATAAGTGTTATAAGAAGTGATGTGGGGTCTAATGGGAGGCCTAAATCTAAGTCAAGTTAGAAAATTTCATATGGGCTAAAATTCCAAATGAGTTTGCACAAGTACATACTTTGAACGAGCATATCTAAATATATATAAGGTTTTATGTGATGAACAACCTATCATATGAAAGGACTTCAAGTCTAGTTTCGAACGCTTCAAACCATTCGTTATTTGGACATCCTTACACAACGTTATGATCAAATTATCAAAGCCTGAAAAAATGCGGTCCCGTGTCAGTTCTGCGATCACAAAACCATTATGCAGTCCGCAAAATTGACCTACGACCGCAAATCTGGTCGCAATCTGGACCAGTATAGCCCAGTTTTGGGCACCAGTTCCGCGATGCATTTTGCGGTCCACATTCCTGTTTTGAGGTCCATTATGTGACCGCAGACCTAATTTCGGAGGCTTATTTTTTTATTTTTATAACCCGACCCCATTTTAATAAATAGGCTTAGGGGCTTCATTTGGGGTCATTTTCTACTGATTTTAGAGAGAGTTGAGAGCATATAGAGAGAGAAAGAAGGAACCTAGCTTCATAATCACCCAAATCTTGCTCAAGTTTTCAAGAATCATGGAAGATAACCACTTGATTGTCCTCCATCCGGGTAAGTCCTTCTTCCAAGATTTCATGCAAGAGGTTAAGGGTTTAAATATGTTGTTGGGATTAGAAATAGGCCATGCATGTGGGACTAAGTTGTAGTATGTGATATTAAAGAACTAATTTGGGTAGTTCAGGTTAAAATTGGTTGAGGGAAGAAGGAATTTCCATTTTCAGACCTTGTAGACTACTTCATATGTTAAGTGTTTGATGAAATTCCTAAGAGAGTTATACCATGGGTAATCTCCCTAATTATTAATCGATTCCCGCTATCTCCTAATAGATTGGTATTGTTAGAGGTGTTGGTAGATTGTAGAAACTTAAGGAAAGCTTAAACAAGGCATGTATGGCTAAAACCCTCTCTTCTTAGAAATTGAGATTCCATGGCGTCCATATAAATGTGTAAGTCTGAAAATTTATAAATGTAGTACTTGTTACTTCAGATGAAATGATGTTGCAAGATTATATGTGGAATGTGTGTTTCAATGTGCACAATATTCTATTCTTGGTGAATTGAGAATGTGTAAAGAATGCGAGCCATGTGCTAGAATGCCTAGCTTTGAAGTCAAGTTTAATTTGAGATTATTATGTCAAACTATGTGAAATTCTCTCTATGCTTACAACTTGAATTTCACTTATGTATGTCTATTATCTCAAATTGCAAAGTTAATGTTCAATGTGAAAATGATGTGAAACGTGGAGGAAAAGAGTTTGAATAATGCAATGTGGCCTAGTGCCAAGTATGATGTGATAAGTGAGACCCCAAATGCCTATGAACTGCTATATGTGAAATGAGATGATTGATGGAAAAAGGAATATCGTCTTGGAAATACGGCCTAGCCCATCGGGCCGTGATCGGACACCATGCTACACACATGATGGTATTGTGCTTATATTGAACCAAAAAATGAGAATGAAACTATGACTGACGTACATGTCTCAAACGAGGCAACCTAGCCGATCAGGTCATGATCAGACTCTGCGCAAGAAAGCAGTGGTATTGTGAATGATGGTGCAACAATATGGAATGCCCCAACCTAAAGTTATTAAAATTGAGTGAAAGCTATGTGATCCTTATTTGTATTTGATGATGTGGTGATTATTTAAAGCTTTGTTGATCATTATGATTTCTTTATTCTTGTATGGTTGTTCTTTCTAATGAGATGGTGTTTAGTTATACATGCTAGTGCTATTTTATGGCACTAACGTCCTTTTTGCCCGGGGCGCTACGTCTTTAAATGGATGTAGGTGGTTCTATAGTAGGCAGTGTTGGTCGAAGCTAGCGACGCATCTTCCTTTCAGTTGACTTGGTGAGCCCCACTTCATTTTGGGGTCTTGTACCATTGTTTATCATGTACTTTGTATTTTGAGGTATAGCCAGAGCCTTGTTGCAGGCATTTCCATATTATTCTTCAGTTGTATTTAGAGGCTCCGTAGACAGGTTGTGGGTGGTGTTTGATATTGGAAATTAAATTAAAAATATTGATATTTGGCAAGATGTATAAAACTTGTAATGTTTTGAAAGTTATGAACGAAGTTGCTAATGAAAATGAATTGGAAGTCGTTAATGATAAATTTATAAAAGTATGATTAATGGAGTTCATCTCCTCTTTATTCATGAATTACGTTGGGTAGAATGAAACCTAACAGGCTTGCTCAGTCGGGTTTACTTGGTTGAGCGTCGGTCGCGCCCCTCGTTTTTGGGGTGTGACAATAGAGAGCAAAACCAAGTTATTGACTTACTTGCAAAGTTCGGTAGCCAAATAGATAATTATGCAGGAATCATTGTTTATGCATAACCTCCACCTTTTGTTCGTAAGCAATGGAAGATGATCAACCAAGTTTTTTGTTAGAAGAGTGGCTTTACCAACTCTTTCACCTTCAAACAGTTGACAAACTCCTCCCGGAAGCCCGTTATGTACTCATCATGATATGGGCCCTAATAGAAGTAGCTTCTCCTTGGGATCCCCTTTTTGTTATGACACATAATGAGGTCGCACCCTTAGATAATGAATAGGACCTCTACTACTACTTTTACTACTCTACTTTAATAATATAACTAGTTCTCCTTTGCACCAAAAAAATATTTTAAACAATGAGAACTTAAACCCTTTATAATAGCTAACCTTTCTTTAATAGCTGGTGGACCTAGGCAAATCAAAGTTGGGTGATTGACAAAATAGGAACTTTATGGGGGTGGTTTTAGTGGAAATGTCCCCAAAATTGATAGTATTTAAAAAATGATGTGGGACCCACACACGCTCTTTAGGTTTTTCTTTACCAGATTAAATTGTCATACATTATCTCTTTAGGATTTCTCTATCAATCTAGTAGAGTTGATGCTATTACTACTTTACCTATTTGTTAAGTTGCTCATAGAAGTCTACCAGATTGTCACACTTCTACTTTTCAGGGATTTCTCTACGGGGACCGGATTGACATACTTTTTCGAGGTTGTTTGAACAAACTATTCTTTGAATTTACAACTTCAATTTTGATCAAACCACCCAAAATTTACTCCATATGATCTCAAATTTGAAACCAAGTTTCCAAATACCAACACAAACAGTCTTCAGTTACCAATTTAGTCGAATAACACCAAATTAAAAAGACTCATTTTGTCTTTTTCAATACTTTTTAAGGTCCAATAATGGATTTTTGAGATTTTTACTGTAAAATAATAAAATATGTGTTTGAACTAAAACTTTAAGCATAAATTATCAATATTCAAACGTTTTTAATAATAATCAATTACTAAACTTTATTTTTCACCATCAAACAAGATTTTTAAGCTTAAAATTAAAGAACTACGATGTTCAAGCATAAAAGGGTACATTTTTCTAAGAGCATAAAAATGGGGACATTCCTCCAAGCCCATCCCCTAGGGTTTACGTCGTACAATTTTTTTTTATGAATGTTAGGTCACTCCAAGTGATTCACCCAATAGGCAAAATGTCTATTATCAAACATGGGTCTATTCAGTGGACCCTAGTATATTTGGCAAACATAATGATCATACCAACCCATATCATAGCTTGGGAAAGCATAAATTTATTATCCATCTTAAAAGATAACTTTCGAATTGTCACGACTCAAATATCGCCTAAGGTTCGTGATGGCATTTAACCTTCAAGGCTAGGTAACCAATCACATTAATAATATTAAATCATCAAATACAAGATAAAGTAAGTTTGAATTAACATAAACAACAAAAATAGTAATTACATAAGCTAAATTGACAATATATAATATAACTTTCCAAAATAGGTGGTACAAAGTCATGAGCTCTAAACCAAATATATGAAGAATTCTCAAATACAATATTGTTTGAATGTGAAAATAATTGTATCAACATAAAGGATGTGACTTCAAGGAACTATGACAATCATGCAACACTACCTAGAATCCACGCGAATAGCATATGCACTCACTCTCGAAGTCGATTGACTCCAACACTCGGATCTGCACAAAAATATGCAGAAGTATAATATAAGTACGGGACAACGTATACTGAGTAAGAGTCAAGACTAACCTCGGTAAAGTAGTGACAAGGTTCAAGTAATATGATACTCACTAATCAATGAACCTTTGCAATATATATAATAACTTGAAACAAGAATATATAACAGAATACAATACCAACAATCTCATTATAACATGTGATAACAACTCAATATAGGAAAAATCTATTTTGACAAACAAACCATCAAATAGAAATAGAGGCATATGATAGCATATTAACGTAACAATCCGACCTGTCATTTCATGAGTTGCCGCTTAGTTTCCCCTATTTCTACTTCTTTATGTGTTGTTTAGCTGTATTTCATAATATCATATTGGTTGTTCTGTGTTCAGAGTGTTAATGGAGTGAAATGAGACATTTAGTCTCTTATTTGGAAGCTTTAGTTGGAAAGGTTAATCGGAAGTTGACTTGTGAGTAAATGATCTTGGAATTTGGTTTTTCTGGTTTGGATATCTTCGTTAGGTGATTTGGGACTTAGGAGCATGTTCAGAATATAATTTGTAGGTCCGCAGTAGATTTAGGCTTGAATTGGCAAAATTTGAATTTTGGCATTTTTCGATCGGTAGTGGAAATCTTGATATCGGGGTCGGATTGGAATTTCGGAAATTGGAATAGGTCTGTTGTGTCATTTGAGACGCGTGTGCAAAATTTTAGGTAATTCGGATGACGATTGATAGGTTTTTGCATCGTTTGCAGAATTCGAAAGTTTTGAAATCCTTAGGTTTTAATCCGAGGGTGTTTTGATGTTGTTTTGAGTGTTTCAAAGGTTGGTATAAGTTTGAATGGTGATACGTGACTTGTTGGTATGTTTGATTTCGGGAGGTTGAAGAATCAAGTATTTAATTTGAGGAGTGTTGAAGAATTTCCTTCAGTTGTCATAACCGCACCTGTGGAGTAGGGACCGTAGGTGTGACGTCCGCAGGAGCAAAGAATCAACCGCAAATGCGGCCAGAGGTGAAAGGGCCAGGAGACGCAGGTACGGAAGAAGGAACGCACCTGCGTGACCGCAGGTGCGGGTAAGAAGTCGCAGCCGCGGAAAGGGGAATTTAAGTGAATTTTGCAGATTCAGACATTTGGTCGTAGGTGCGGGAGCCGCAGATGCGATATTTGGACCGCAGATACGGAACCCCTAGGCAGAACATATAAATTTTTGCCTTTACAAAATTTGCTCATTTTTCCACCATTTGTGTTCGGACTTGGAGCTTTTTGAGAGGAATTGAAGAGGGATTCGAGGGGTAACACTTGGAGGTAAGGTTCTTGAACTCAATACTCGATTCTATGGCAATTTCTTACTGATTAGACATGAAATTGGTGGGATTTAAGGGTTAAAAGTTAAGGGATTAGGGCTTGAAATTGGAGATTTGAGGGGCCATTTGAGGTCCGATTTTGATGTTCTTGGTATGTATATACTCGTGGGAGGATAAGGATTCTAGTAATGTGATTTTTATCGAATTTCGAGACGTGGGCCCTGGGGGTCGGGTTTGGCCAATTTTGGAATTTTTGATATAATTTGATTATTTTTGCATGGGCTTTGTTCCTTTAGCTTATATTGACGACATAAATCTGGTTTTAGTTAGATTTGGAGCATTCGGAGGATGAATCGAGAGTCAAAGGCATCGGGGGTTAGAGTTTGGGCCGGTTTGAGGTAAGTAATGATTGTAAATATTGTCCTGAGGGTATGAAACCCCAGATTTCACATCGTTTCGTTACTTTGAGATGACGCACACACTAGATGACGAGCATGGGGTCGTGCACCATTGGGTATTGTGACTTGGTCCGTCCCGTACTACTACTTAGTCGCGTATTTGATTGAAAACTATTTGATACTATTGCATTTTTGGAAAGTATTACTATGTTTTGGGCTGGATACCATATTTGGGCCTCATGCCAACTATTTGGAGCCTTAGGGTATTTCTTTACTAAAATTCCTCATTGTTTTGATTTAATAATTGTACTCAGTCATGCTATGTTTTTCTAGAGTTCATAACTCAGTCTTATTTACTCTGATTTGATGCATAAATGATATTTCGACTGAGCATCCTGTTTTACTGTAGCCCGAGTGGCTTGAGAGGGTTCTGACTGAGTGAGGTTGAGAGCTTGTGTTGTGAGGATACCATGGAATCGTATTGCGTGCCGCAATAGGTTGTACTATTTTTGTGATATATGAGAGGCCGAGGGCCTGATTTATTATGCCACGAGATGGCTTATTATAGCGCTTGGGCTATAGGAGCCCCTCCAGAGTCTGAACACCCCTAGTGAGCGCGTGTACCCAGTGTGAGTGATGTGATGTTGCCCGAGGGGCTGTTTCTGATTTATATTGTTGCCTGAGAGGCTGATTACGAAGGATTACGAGGTAGTCTGAGGGGCTGGATCTGTTGATACTTTTGCCCGAGGGTCGGTTTATGGTACATGTCTTGCCCGAGGGCCGCCTACATTTCTATCAGTTTTTGCTCACTATTTTCATCACTCGTTCGAAACTATTGAAAGATGTTTTTAAAAGGAAAGGTTTTTACTGAAACTGAGTTTGTTTTACGAGATAATTGATTTCTGTACTATTTTTTGTGAAATATACTATATTTGCTGTGGTGCTATGACGTGGAATTATCTATTTTCTTACTGCTCAGCTTTTATTTACTCTTATTACTTACTGAGTTGGTGTACTCATATTACTCCCTACACCTTGTGTTCAGATCCAGGAGTTACGGGTCTTGATAGCGAGCGTTGATCGTTCATTCAGCAGGTCTTGGAGTCGACAAGGTAGCTGCATGGCGTTCGCAACCCTGTTCTTCTCCCTCATATCTTCCCTAGATTATATTAGTATTGTCTCCCACACTTTGTTAGACTTTATTGTACTTAGACAGAGCTTTTAATTGCTTGTGACTCGTGACACCCGATGTCGGCCTTATCTTATATTTCCGCTATCACGACCCAAACCGATGAGCCGCGATGGGCACCCGGTACCTTACTCAACCGAATTCCAATGTAACATATATTTCTTATTACATCATCATAGATAGGTGGGCCAAAAGGGGCGTCATGATACAACCAGAGTAAACATGAGGGAATACCCGACATAGAATGACCTAACCTGATATAGAAACTTATAATTGTGACATACGGGAACTATAAGGCCAACGTAATCCATTATATACTTTAAATATTGGCCAACAAGGCCATACAAATATCTGTACACATGACATCTATCTACAAGTCTCTAAGATTACATACTTATCATAAAGGTTGGGACTGACCCCGCCGTACCAACCAATACATGTACTAATCATACTGACTAAATAAACAACCCTGGAGCGATGGACTGCATCAACATCTTCCGCTGAGCTGATAGCCTACTTGGAGGAATCTCGACCTATCTATTAGGACCTGCGAGCATTAAACGCAGTGTCCCGAGGCAAAAGGATCATCAAAACAAATAATGTACCGAGTATGTAAGGAATAAAAATCAATAAATAATAGACATGAGAGAAATATGGAGTAAAATACTCGTCATGTAAGTTTGAATAACTCTGTAGATAATAAAATACTCATAATGTCATATATATGCGTATGTATGTCATGTCGTACATAGGTACATGTGTTCATAATATCATCAAGCCTCTGAGGGCTTCCCATCATATCATCTCGGCCACTGTGGGTAAATCATCAACGTATACCAGATGATTAGGTAGTTATGCGCATATAATGCCGTAAACCTTTTCTCCATATCCCATATAAATATAATAAACATATATACACGTATATAACGCCATCTGGTCATGGGTCAATGTACATGTGATGATCCAAAAGGTCATCACTTGTTTTGGAAAAGAGTTCTGTGTTCTAAGGCCATAAAACCTCCTTTTTATCTTACCTCAATTTGCGTGCGCAGTCCGAGTGTACCATTATGTAAAGAATCTATGAAAAATGATAAAGCTTGACTTTAAAATGAATTTAAGTTGACTTCGATCAATATTTTGGGTAAACGGACCCGGACCCATGATTTGACGGTTGCGGAGGGTCCATAGAAAAATATGGGACTTGGGCATATGTTCGGAATGGAATTTCGAGGTCCCAAGCTCGAGAAATGAATTTTTAATAAAAATTATTTTCTAAAAAATATAAGAGTTTTTGGAAATGAAAAGACGTTAAAATTAATGGTGTCGGGCCCGTATTTTGGTTTAGGAGCCCGGTACAAGTTTAAAGTAATAATCAAGTTAAAACTGTAAAGGTTGGTAAGAATCAGAGTCGGTTTAGTATAAGCCAGACCTTTATTTGAGAAAATAGAAAATTTGGATGTTCTTGAGTAATTATATGAATTTCAGGTCTAATTCATGGTTGTTGATGATGTTTTGATGATTTGATCACACGAGCAAGTCCGTATAATATTTTTGGACTTGGGTGCATGTTTGTCTCGGAGTCCCGAGGGCTCGATTGAGTTTTTGATAGGCCACAGAGTAGTTTAGACTTCGAACATAACTGTTGCAGGTTCAGAGAAATTGCACGTCTCTAAACCAAACTTTGTAGTCCGTAGTGATTTCTCGCGACCGCGGTGGGGCCTCCGCGATCACGGTGAGCAAGTCCAAGCCTTCGCGGCTGCACTCGATATTTCGCTGTCCGCGGTGGAGCTCCGCAGCCGCCGTTCTTTTTATGCGGTCCGCGGTGGGGATTTGAGAGGAGTATATTAACAGGACTCTTCAGCTATATTTCAAATTAAAAAACCCTAAAATATAAGAGGCGATTTTTCAAACACTCTTTCTTCCCCAAAACACTGGTAATTGATTCTTAAAAGATTTCGTCCTAGAATCTAGGATTTTCATGGTGGAATTGGGTGTTTTGGGTGGAACTTAGGATTTTTAAATTTTGGTATTTGAACCTCGATTTGAGGTTCGATTTAAAAAAAATTATATAATTGAGTTCGTGAGTGAATGAATAATCGGGTTTTGGTTCGAACCTCGGGTTTTGACCATGTGGGCTCGGGGTCGATTATTGACTTTTTCGGGAAGACTTTAGAAAACCTGTTTTCATGCATTAGAATTGATTCATTTAGAATTTATTGATATAGTTAAGTAACTTGTGGGTATACAAGCGAATTAGTGGTGGAATCAAGAGGTAAAATGGTAGTTGAGGCTTAAATTGTGTTCGTGGCATCGAGGTAAGTATTTGGTCTGAATTTAGCTTGAGGGATTAGGAGCCGTGCCTTATTTTCTATATGAAAAATGTTGAGTACGACGTATAGGCATGGTGACGAGTATCTATACGTTGGTGTCAAGCATGCCCGTGAGTTTTATACTATTATATGATGATATCTATTGTTGAATAAGGCTTGTGGAAGTAATATTGGTAATTGAACATTGAAGAGCGTTGGCTCAAGTTGTAAAAATGATTTAATGGGAATATTATTGGCAATTGAACGTTGTAGAGCATTGGCTCAAGTGGTGAATTGAGTTGTGAAGTAAATGTGAAGAAGAGAAGAGGTTTATGATATTGTCTCCCTTGCCGGGATGTTGTTACTTTTGATGTTATCTCCCTTGCCGGGATGTTATTGCTTTTGATATTGTTCCCTTGCCGGGATTTTATTGTATTTTATTGATTCCCTTGCCCTTATTGCTTTGTGATTATTGTTTGGGTGAGGAAAGTGTTAAATCGCGAAGGGTGATGCCGTGCATGATATTTGTGAGAGAGTGTTAAAGCACTAAGGGTGATGCCGTGCATGATATTTTTGAGAGAGTGTTGAAGCACGAAGGGTGATGCCGTGCTGCACGATGTTAAATTTCATGCCATAATATGAGTGATAATGCACGAAGGATCATTCCGTGCCATGATTATGTGAGGTAAAAGCACGAAGGGTGATTCCGTGCCGATTATATTAATTTTTATGCTGAGGAAGAGAGTAAAAGAACGAAGGGTGATGCTATGCACTTGTCTTTGATTTTCCTAATTTTTAGTGATAACTGAGTTATGATGTTCTTTACATTTAACTGTTGGTTTTCTGTTGTTACTTGTTGTTTCCCCGCAGCATTATTCCCTCTTGGCAAACTTCCGCCTTTATCTTTCCGCTGTATATGATTTAATTTCACTTGTTTATTTGGTAGTCTAGTCCTAGCCTCGTCACTACTTCGCCGAAGTTAGGCTAGGTACTTACCAGTACATAGGGTTGGTTGTGCTGATACTACACTCTGCACTCTTTTGTGCAGATCCCGGTACTAGAGCATACGGACCTTATTTTGGGGTTGCTGCCTTCAGTCCAACAGGCGACCCGAGGTAGTCCGCAGGCCTTAGCATCTCCTTTTATCTTTTCATTCTTTTCTTTCATGTATTCCAGAGACAACATTGTATTAATCTTTCGAACCTGTATTTGTAGTATTCCTAAACGGTCTGTGAAATTGTGACACCAGTTCTGGGTAGTCTATGTTTAAGGATTTGTATCAGTAATATTTAAATTGTTCATTTTGTTCCTACGCTTATTTAATTCACTGTTATATAATGTTGATACATAACTGTTAAAGGATTAAAAATGGGAAAAGGTAAATAATTGGAATGATTGGCTTGCCTAACTTTCACTAGTAGGCGCCATCACGACTCCCGAGGGTAGGAAATTTGGGTCGTGACAAGTTGGTATCAGAGCTCTAGGTTTCTTAGGTCTCACATTTCATGGACAAGCTTTGTAGAGTCTGAGGGATCTATACGGAGACGTCACTATTTATCCCCCATAGGCTACGGAGTTAGGAAAAACTTCACATCTATTCTTTCTTGTCGTGTGACTTGACTTCTCAATGCTAATTGAACTTCTACTCTGTTTTCTCGCAGATGGTGAGAACACGTACCACTTTATCAGCTGACCAGTAGCTCGAGCCCCTAGTAGCAGCTCTTACGAGGGGAAAAGGCCGAGGCCATGCTAGGGCCTGAGGTAGAGTCAGAGTTTAGCCTAGGGCCCGAGCGGCAGCACCAGCAGCAGAGCCTCAGGTTGAGTTTGAAGAGGAGGTTCCAACCCAGTCAGTTATAGTGGGGCCAGCTCATGCCCTAGAGAGGTTCGTCGCCACCCTGGTACTTCAGGATGCTCTGGTCTGTGTAGTGGGCCTTATGGAGAGTGTCGCCCAGGCAGGCTTGCTTTTTGTGGTGCCAACCGTCTCTCAGGTTGGAGGAGGATCCCAAACTCCTACTACTCGCGCTCCGGAGCAGATGGCTCCCCAGTTTCAAACTCCAGCAGCTTAGCCAGTTGGGGTTGTTCAGCCGGGTATTGTGCACATACCGGAGATGGGCCAACTATGTCTGCTGATGCCTTGTGGAGATTAGATAGGTTCACCAAGCTCTTCACTACCACTTACAGCGGTGCATCTTCTAAGGATCCCTAGGATTATTTAGACAACTATCATGAGGTTATTCAGAACATGGGGATAGTGGAGACCAATATGGTTGACTTTGCTGCTTTTCATTTGTTTGGATCCGCTAAGACTTGGTGGAGAGATTATTGTTTGGATAGACCAGTTGGGTCACTAGCTTTGACTTGGAATCAGTTTTCTCAGCTATTTTTGAAGAAGTTTCTTCCTATCACTCAGAGGGAGAACTATCGGAGGTAGTTCGAGCGTCTCCAGTAGGGTTCTATGATTGTTACGCATTACGAGACCAGGTTTATTGATTTGGAATGTTATGCTCTTCTTATACTTCTCACTAAGAGAGAGAGAGAGAGAGAGAGAGAGAGTAAGAAGGTTCATTGAGGGACACGTTCAGCCTATTTAATTGCAGATGGATAAGGAAATAGGGAGCGAGATTTCTTTTTAGGATGCGGCCAATGTGGCCAGGAGAGTTGAGATGGTTCTATCATAGGGAAGTGGTCAGGGGTCTGATAAGAGGCCTCGTCATTCAGGCAGATTCAATGGTGCTTCGTCTGGATGCAGAGATTCTTTTGGTTGAGTCCAACCTCCTAGGCCTTTTTAGTCACCACTTTAGGTTTCTTACGGTGCTTCAGGTGGCCGTGGTTCCCATATACAGTATTCCGATCAGTAGTCCTACAGTGCAACACTAGCTCCTATCAGAGCATAGCCGCTCTAGAGTTTTTGGGGAGATCATTCAGGTCTTCAGGGTCAGCAGTCTCAACAGCCAAGGACTTGTTATACTTGTGGCAATACGAGACATATTGCTAGATTTTTCCCTCTAGTACTGAGCAGCTCTCAGCATCAGGGTTCCCGTGCTATGGTTCAGGCACTGAGTGTTCCACAGCCCACTCAACCAGCTAGGGGTGGAGGTAGAGGTGCTAGAGGTGGAGGTAGAGGTATTAGAGGTGGAGGTCAGGTTGCTAGAGGTCGAGGCCAACCAACAGCAGGCCATCCCAGGTATGTAGTTCAGAGTGGTGGGGCCTAGCCCTGATGTTATGCTCTTCCAGCCAAGCATGAGGCTGAGGCTTCCGATGCAGTTATCACAGGTACTGTTTTGGTTTATAGTAGAGATGCTTCAGTTCTATTTTATCCAGGATCTACATACTCCTATGGTCATCTTATTTTGCACTGTATCTGGTCATGCCTAATAATTCCTTGAGTGCTCGTGTATATGTGTCTACCCTAGTGGGTGATTCTATTGTGATTGTGTCTATTGTTCATGTATAGTTGTGATTGGGGGTCTTGAGGCTCGTGTAGATTTATTACTTTTGGATATGGTTGATTTTGATGTCATATTAGGGATGGACTGGTTATCACCTTACCATGCTATCTTGGATTGTCATGCAAAGACTGTGACCTTAGCCTTGCCGGGGTTGCCTTGTTTAGAGTGGAGAGGGACTCTTGGTCATTCTACTCATAGTGTTATCTCATATAAGAAGGCTCAACGTATGGTTGAGAAGGGGCGTTTGCCCTATTTGGCATATGTTCATGATTCTAGTGCTGAGATCCCTTTTATGGATTCTATGCCTGTTGTTTGTGAGTTTCCTAAGGTTTTTCCTTTAGACCTGGCGGGTATGCCACTCGATAGGGATATTGAATTCCGTATTGATTTGGATCCGGGCATTTAGCCCATTTCTATTTTTACCATATCATATGGCCCCGCTAGAGTTAAAAAAATTCAAGGAGCAGTTGCAAGACTTGCTTGATACGGGCTTTATTAGACCTAGTGTCTCACCTTGGGGTGTGCCAGTGTTTTTTGTTAAGAAGAAGGACAAATCAATGAGATTGTGAATAGATTATCGGCAGTTGAACAAGGTTACAATCAAGAATAAGTATCCATTTCCAAGGATTGATGATTTAATTTACCAGCTTTAGGGTGCCAAGGTATTATCGAAGATTGACTTGAGATCTAGCTACCTTCAGTTGGGGATTAGGGCATCCGATGTCCCTAAGACAACTTTCTACACTCGGTAAGGTCATTATAAGTTCTTGGTGATGTCATTTGGGTTGACAAATGCCCCAACAACTTTTATTGGATTTGATGAATCGAGTGTTCAAGTCTTACTTGGATACATTCGTGGTAGTCTTCATTGATGATATTTTGATCTATTCCCGCAATCGGGAGGAGCATGAGCAGCATTTGAGAGTTGTCCTTCGGACTTTGAGAGATAGTCAGTTATATGCTAAGTTTTCAAAGTGTGAGTTCAGCTTGAGTTCAGTTGCATTCTTGGGTCATGTTGTATTAGCAGAGGGTATTAAGGTGGACCTAAAGAAGATTAAGGCAGTCAAGGACTAGCCTAGACCCGCATCAGCTACAGAGATCCATAGTTTCTTGGGTTTGGCAGGCTATTACTGTTGGTTTGTATAGGGGTTTTCATCTATAGCATCCCCTATGACCAGGTTGACCTAGAAGGGTGCTCAGTTCAGGTGGTCGGATGAGTGTTAGGCGAGCTTTCAGAAGCCTAAGACAGCTTTAACTACGGTGCCAGTGTTAGTTTTTCCCACAGGTTCAGGACCATATACAATTTATTGTGATGCATCTCGTGTTCGACTTGGTGCGGTGTTGATGCAGGATGGCAAGGTCATTGCTTATGCTTCACGTTAGTTAAAGATTTCTTAGAAGAATTATCCAGTTCATGATTTGGAGTTAGCAGCCATTGTTCACGCGATGAAGATTTGGAGGCACTATTTATATGACGTTTCATGTGAGGTGTTCACGGATCATAAGAGTCTGCAGTATTGGTTCAAGAAGAAGGAGCTAAACTTGAGGCAAAGAAGGTTGTTGGAACTACTGAAAGACTATGATATCACCATCTTATATCATCCGGGGAAGGCCAATGTAGTGGCTGATGCTTTGAGTAGGAAGTCAGTCAGTATGTGCAGTCTTGCGTATATTCCGATCGATAAGAGACCGCTTGCTTTTGATGTTCAGACTTTGGCCAACCAATTCGTGAGGTTGGATGTCTCTCAGCCCAGCCGCGTGCTAGCTTGCAAAATTATTCATTCTTCATTATTGTAGCGTATTCGTGATCGGTAGTATGATGATCCCCATTTGTGTGTCCTAGAGTACATGGTGCAACACGATGGTTCCACGCAGGTCATAGTTGGGGATGATGGGGTTTTGAGGATGCAGGGTCGTATTTGTATGCCTAATATGGATGGGCTTTGAGAGTTGATTCTAGAGGAGGCCCATAGTTCCCGGTACTCTATTCATTCGGGAGCCGCTAAGATGTATCAGGATTTGTGGCAGCATTATTGGTGGAGAGGATGAAGAAGGATATTGTTGCGTATATGGCTCGATGTTTGAATTGTCAGCAGGTCAATTACGAGCATTAGAGACCTGGTGGTTTGTTTTAGAGGATTGAGCTTGCCGAGTGGAAGTGGGAGCGTATCACTATGGACTTTGTTGTTGGACTCCCACGGACTCAGAGGAAGTTCGATGTAGTGTGGGTTATTTTTGACAGGCCGACCAAGTCAGCACATTTCATTCCTGTGGCAATCTCCTATTCTTCTGAGAGGTTAGCTGAGATCTATATCCGGGAGATTATTCGTCTTCATGGTGTGCCCATGTCTATCATTTTTTATCAAGGCATGCAGTTTACCTCGCATTTCTAGAGGGCAGTATAGTGTAAATTGGGCACACGGGTCGAGTTAAGCACAACATTTCATCCTCAAACGGATGGGCAGTCCGAATATACTATTCAGATTTTGGAGGATATGCTCCGAGCTTGTGTTATTGACTTCGGAGGCTCGTGGGATCAGTTTTTGCCATTAGCGGAGTTTGCCTACAATAATAGTTACCGGTCGAGCATTTAGATGGCTCCTTATGAGGCTTTATATAGTAGGCGGTGTCGGTCGCCAGTTTTGGATGGTTTTTGAGCCGGGAGAGGCTCGGTTTTGGGTACGGATCTAGTACAGGCTGCCTTCGACAAGGTCAGGATCATTTAGGATAGGCTTCGTACATCTCAGTCCAGGAAAAAATATTATGCTAACCGTAATTCATGATGTGGAATTCATGGTCGGTGAGTGGGTGTTGCTTCGAGTGTCGCCTATGAAGGGCGTGATGAGATTTGGAAAGAAGGGTAAGGTTAGTCGTAGTTTCATTGGCCCATTTGAGATTCTTGATCGAGTGGGAGAGGTGGCTTACAGACTTGCATTGCCACCGAGCTTATCAGCCGTGCATCCAATATTTCATGTGTCCATACGTCGGAAGTATCACGGCGATCCATCCCATGTGTTAGATTTCAGCACTGTCCAGCTGAACAAGGACTTGTCCTATGAGTAGGAGCCGGTAGCTATTCTAGACCGCAAGGTTTGTAAGTTGATATCGAAGAGTTTCCCTTCTGTTTGTGTTCAGTGGAGAGGTCAGCCTGTTGAGGCATCGACCTGGGAGTCCGAGTCTGATATGCGGAGCCGTTATCCCCATCTTTTCTCTGACTCAGGTACTTACTTCTTATGTCCGTTCGAGGACGATCGATTGTTTTAAAGGTGGAGAATGTGATCACCCAAAAGGTCATCACTTGTTTTAGAATTGAATTTTGTGTTCCCAGGCCTTAAAACCTCCTTTTGTCTCACCTCGATGTGTGTGCGTAGTTCGGGCGTTCCGGAAAGCCATTATGTAAAGAATCTGTGAAAAATGATAAAGTTTTTTTTAAAATGAATTTAAGTTGACTCCGGTCAACATTTTGGGTAAATAGACCCGGACCCATGAGTTGACGGTCCCGGAGGGTCCGTAGGAAAATATAGGACTTGGGCATATGCCCGGAATGGAATTCCGAGGTCCCAAGCCCGAGAAATAAATTTTTATCAAAAATTATTTTCTGGAAAATATAAGAGTTTTTGGAAATGAAAAGATGTTGAAATTAATGGTATCGGGCCCCTATCTTGGTTCCGGAGCCCGGCACAAGTTTGAAGTAATAATTAAGTTGAACCTGTGAAGGTAGGTAAGAATCAGAGTCTGTTTAGTATAAATCAGACCTTTATTTGGGAAAATAGAAAATTTAGATGTTCTTGAATAATTATATGAATTTGAGGTCTAATTTATGGTGGTTGATGTTGTTTTGATGATTTGATTGCACGAGCAAGTCCGTATGATGTTTTTGGACTTGCGTGCATGTTTGGCTTGGAGATCTAAGGGCTCGGGTGAGTTTTGGATAGGCCATGGAGTAGTTTAGACTTAGAACATAACTGTTGTAGGTTCAGAGAAGTTGCAGGTCTCTCAACCAGACTTTTCGGTCTGCAGTGATTTCTCGCGACCGCTTTGGGGCCTCCGCGACCGTGGTGGGATTTATGCGGTCCACGGTGAGCAAGGCCAAGCCTTCACGGCTGCTCTTGATATTTCGCGGTCCGCAGTGAGCTCCGCGGCCGCCGTCCTTTTTATGCGTTCCGCGGTGGGGATCTGAGAGGAGTATATAAACGCGACTCTTTAACTATTTTTCTAATTTCAAAACCCTAAAACATAATAGGCGATTTTTCAAACGCTCTTTCTTCCCTAAAACACTAGTAAGTGATATTTAACTCATCTCTTTCACTCCTTAACTTCTTCTTACAAGATTTCATTCTAGAATCTAGGGTTTTCATGGTGGAATTGGGGGTAGAACTTAGGATTTTCAAATTTGGGAATTTGGACCTTGATTTGAGGTCCGATTTCAAAACAAATTATATAATTGAGGTCACGAGTGAATGGATAATCAGGTTTTGGTTCGAACCTCGGGTTTAAATTATGTGGGACCGGGGTCGATTTTTGACTTTTTGGGGAAAACTTTAAAAACCTATTTTCATGCATTAGAATTGATTCATTTAGCATTTATTGATATAGTTAAGTAACTTGTGGCTAGATACAAGCGAATTGGTGGTGGAATCAAGAGGTAAAGTGGCAGTTGAGGCTTGAATTGTGTTCGTGGCATCGAAGTAAGTGTTTGGTTTAACCTTAGCTTGAGAGATTAGGAGTCGTGTCTTCTTTTCTATGTGCAAATTGTTGAGTACGACGTATAGGCATGGTGCCGAGTATCTATACGTTTGTGTCAAGCATTCCCGTGAGTCTTATACTATGATTAATGTGACTCCGTATCGTATTGTCCATGCTTTATATGATGATATCTATTGTTGAATAAGGCTTGTGGAAGTAATATTGGTAATCGAACATTGAAGAGCATTGGCTCAAGTTGTAAAAATGATTTGTGGGAATATTATTAGCAATTGAACATTGTTGAGCATTGGCTCAAGTGGTGAATTGAGTTGTGAAGTAAATGTGAAGAAGAGAAGAGGTTTATGATATTGTCTCCTTTGCCGGGATGTTGTTACTTTTGATGTTATCTCCCTTGCTGGGATGTTATTGCTTTTGGTATTTTTCCCTTGCTTGGATATAATTGTTATACTATTGTTCTCTTGCCGAGATTTTATTGTGATTTTATTGATTCCCTTGCCCTTATTGCTTTGTGATTATTGTTTGGGTGAGGAAGAGTGTTAAAGCACAAAGGGTGATGCCGTGCATGATATTTGTCAGAGATTGTTAAATCATGAAGGGTGATATCGTGCATCATATTGGTGAGAGAGTGTTAAAGCGCAAAAGGTGATGTCGTGACGCACGATGTACGATTCCGTGCCACGATATGAGTGATAATGCACGAAGGATTATTCCGTGCTATGATTATGTGAGGTAAAATCATGAAAGGTGATGCCGTGCCAATTATATTGATTTTTACGAAGAGAAAGAAAGTAAAAGAATTGTCACGACCCCAAACCCCGATCGTAATGGCGCCCAACACAATGTTAGGCAAGCCCGACCAATTCAACACTCTCAATCCCTCATATAGAGTTCTTTACCAATTAATAGAGTTTTAAATATCAATTTAACAGAAATATAGGTCTGAAACAGTGGATACAAAATGCGGAAATCAAGAAAATATTACTACAAATCCCACCGATCTGGTGTCACGAGTCAAGAGCCTCTAATATAATTCTGGGAAACATCCTAAACAAAAGATATTCTAAAATACTGAAAGTAAAGAGGATAGAGGGAGAGATCGGATTTGCGGACGCCATGCAGCTACCTCGATGACTCTGGTGAGATCTGAATAGCAGCAATAGCTCAATCTACACATCCGAAATACCTGTATCTGTATACATGGTGCAGAGAGTAATGTGAATACTTCGACTCAGTGAGTAATAACAATAAATAATGACTGACGGAAAGAAATCTCATAAAAGGCACTAAGCAGTTCTATATAAAAGCAGTAAGAACATTTAAACAACAAATAAATGAAGAAGTCAGGTAAAATCCTTTAAGCCAGTTCTCAACTCATTTATTCCTCACCATCTACGAAATCATAATTATGCCCCTGCGGCGTGCAACCCGATCCATATATATATATATATATATATATATATATATATATATATATATATATATATATATATATATATATATATATATATATATATATATNCGGCGAGCATCCCGATCCAATAATAATAGTCTACTACGCTCACTGGGGGTGTGCAGACTCCGGAGGGGCTCCTACAGCCCAAGCGCTATACTACTGCGACGTGCAGTCCGATCCATATACATATACTGCTGCGACGAGCAACCCGATCCAATAATAATACACTGCTACGGCTTGCAGCCCGATCCATATAAATATACTGCTGCAGCGTGCAGCCCAGTCCATAACATATCAAATACCCTCACTATTGGGTTCTCAACCCCTCTCAGTCAATATAACTCGGCCTCTCGGGCGTATTAAGATAAGATAGGGATCCCAGCCCACATATTACTCTCCTTTTTGGTTTAGCTATTCCAAACCGGTTCATATTAGATTAAACAGTTAGAAACATGACTGAGGGTATGATCTTAACAAGTAAAGTGAGGTCAATCATGTACAATTGCCCCTAAGGGTTCTACAGGTCGGCACAATGCCCCAAACATGGCAACTAGCCCAAACTACAATGATATTACTTTAGGCTCAAGTCAAAATACAGTAGAATCATCAATTGGGATTGACCAAGTACGAATCCCCAGCAGTAGTAGACCCCACACTCATCATGCATCGTGTGTCTCACCTCAACATAGCACTACGTTGTGCAAATCCGGGGTTTCAAACCCTCAGAACATCATTTATAGCCATTACTCACCTCAAGCCGGCCAAAGTCCCAGTTCGCTATGCCCTTGCCTTGCAAATCAACCTCCTCAAGCATCGAATCTAATAAAAACCACAACGAATATGTTACAATAGGCTAAGGAACATAACCCAATCGAAAAGACTCGAAAAATATCAAAAATTCATGAAATTGGCAAAACCCGAGCCTCGGGCCCACTTGTCGAAAAATCGGAAAATTAACATCGCCGGATTTCTTATCTCACCACGAGTCTATACATATCAAATTTACCAAAATTGGAGTCTATTGGCCCCTCAAATCCCAAATTAAAATTCCAAAATCTCAAGTCCTAGTTCTTCCATTTTTGGTTAAATTCCCATGAATTTCTAGGTTAATTTTCACAATTATATCACGTTTTTAGTTCATAAAACTTACCTCCAACCAATCCTCTTTGAATCCCTCTTCAATTTCTCCCAAAGAGCTCTCAAAATGTTCAACAATGGTGGAAAAATGACTTAGGCTCACGGATGAAATATTTTAAAACCCTTCTGTCCAGCTCTGATTTTCTTCTATGCGAACGCGATGGCCCTCTCGCGTTCGCGATGAACAAATATTCCGCTGACCAAAATTACCCTACGCGAACGCAGTGACCCACAAGCGAACACGATGCCTTGGGTCTCTGAACCTACGCGAACGCGGTCCCCTAACCCGCGAACGTGAAGAGCATTTGCTCTGGAACCTTCACGCGCCAAACAACTCTATGCGAACGGGATGAACAACCAAACGACCTTCCGCGAATGCGAGGCTCAAGACGCGAATGCGAAGCAAAAAACTGATCCTAAAATTCGCTTCTACGCGTTCACGACTCACCAACGCGAACGCGAAGGCCAATTCTTCTGCAACAAAATAGCTAGAAAACCTGCAATCTTCAAAGGCCAAAATTGGTCCGATTGACCATCCAAAATCACCCCGAGGCCCCCGAGACCTCAACCAAAAGCACCAACACACCTTAAAACATCATTCAAACTCGCTCCAAACATCAAAACACATCCAACAATGCTGAAATCATCAATTCTCACCGGATTCAAGCTTAAGCTTCTCAAAAACTTTCGAAATACGCATTTGATCAAAACCCAACCAAAACACCTCCGAATGACCTGAAATTTTGCACACACATCCATAATTACCTAACGAAGCTATAGAAACTCTCAGAATTCCATTCCGAATTTCGGATCAAAATCTCACCTATCAACCGGAATTCGCCAAAATACTAACTTCGCCAATTCAAGCCTAATTCTACACCGGACCTCCAAAATCAATTCCGATCGCACTCCTAAGTCACAAATTATCCCCTGAAGCTACCCGAATCACCAGAAATCACATCTAAACCCTCTAACTCAATAGTCAATATCCGGTTGACTTTTCCAAAATAAGCGTTCCTTTAAGAGACTAAGTGTCTCATTTCCTACCAAAACCAATCCAATTCAACTCGGTCACATTAAATACCGATAATAAAGAATAGAAAACATAAGATGGGGGAAACAGGGCGGTAACTCACGTGACAACGGGCCAGGTCGTCACAAGAACGAAGGGTGATGAGGTGCACTTGTCTTTGATTTTTCTAATTTTTACTGGTAACTGAGTTATGATGAACTTTACATTTAACTATTGGTTTTCTTTTGTTACTTTTTGTTTCCCCGCAGCATGATTCCCTCTTCCTATCTTTAATTGTAAACTTCTGTCTTTATCTTTCCGCTATATATGATTTAATTGCACAGGTTTACCTGGTAGTGTGGTCCTAGCCTCGTGTTAGTTTTATGAGTCCACCAAATAGTAGAATACCTGGTCCTCTGTGAGGTTATGCTGATAATGCTAATAAAACTGTTAGCAAAAAAGACAAGGGATTTTTACGTGGAAAAATCCCACACAAGGGGATCAAAAAAGCACGACCTACACTTAGGCTTTTACCTTTACTAACTTGCAATCTCACTATTACAAGCCACTTTGTAATAACTCTATTACAAAGACTTTAACTAACTTGTGATGCTCTCACCACAAGCCACTTTGTAACTCTTCTAGTTACAAAGACTTTAAACTTATGACTAAATCTAGTCACATCATAAACTCGAAAGTTTATGGATTTTTGGTTTTCCTACGACAAAGATTCTAAGAAAGCAAGATAGGAGATACAATAAAGAACAAATAACAAGATTACAACTCAACTACGGATACACATAGACTCATTATGAAACTGATCCTTAGTGGAGTTATCTTGTTGTTCTTGACACACCAATGACTTTAATGTCGGATGACCACTGTTATACTTGAGAGAATATCACCGAATGAACAATTAAAATATCTTGTGCCTTGGTTGTTATACTACAGAATACATCATAATGGATGGTGATGTCAACTCTTGGTACACGCTTCTTCCCAATGTGAAGTGACTGCTGCACTGTCAGCTGTACAGTCACTTTTGTGCAATTGCATTCCAGCTGTATAGTTGACTTGTATTTCTGTCAGAGAACACTAAGGGACTAGGTCCCTGTTGTGTTCCTCTTTGTAACATTTGCGAGACAGTCACTTGCTGTTGTTACATTCCAACTGTACAATTGGTTTGTACTTCTGTTAGAGAACCCTAAGGGACCAAGTCCTTGTTGTGTTCCTCTTTGTAATAGTTGCGGACAATCACTGACTTGTACTTCTGTCTGGAGAACCCTAAGGGACCAGGTCACCGGGTCCCTGCTGTGTTCCTCCTTGTGGTTGTTCATTCATTTGCTAGAGATTAGATTGGACATTATTCATTTGAAATGTATACCACGTAAGTCAGTTTTTCTATCTGGTTCTTCACAATAAGTTTGTTAGATTATCAAAACATAAGAAGCATAAGGAAAAGACATTGAAAACCCATCAATTTTTCCCTTTTTGATGATGACAAGCTGAGGCATTGATAGTATTTGTTTAGAGCAAATAACCAGATAAGATACCAGAAACTACACAAGTTCCCCCTAACCGTTAGCTTTTGATTCCCCCTAACCTCAGATCCCTTATAAGCTAGCTACACAAGTTCCCTCATCCATTTTCCCTTATGACCTTTCCCCCCCTTTTGGCATCACTAGTTTCTCTGTACGTACGTTGCACATGTATTTTATATTATTTTTATGTAGAATATATATACTGAACATTGCAAATGCATACATAGTCGATATTTATTTAAATTATGAATTAGAATTGGAATATACCAAAAGCTAGCATTCTCGCATAAAACTTAACATCTTTTATAATAAAGTCGAAAAGCATACTCTTTAACAGACTCTATCTCCATTCTTCTAGCCATCACACTATCAATTAAATTTTGGTTTATCTTCCTTGAAATTTGATTTCTCCAATAGACAATGTTGGAATATCATTCTTCGATCAACTTTATCTTCTTTATATCCGTCAGGCATTCTAATTGTCTTCTCAAGGTTGATTGCTCTTTGAAATATTCAAGTCTCCATTTTTTTTATATACATATCATGCATAAAGTCTCCAATTTCATCGTATACACCTATAGGTAATATTTATTATAGGAGTTAGAGTTTTAATCTCATAAGCGATATGAATGGTTGAATTGCATATATACTTATTTTGAAATAAAGTCTTAGAGCTTGATGTCTTCCTTGGGTGACCATAGTTCTTTCTTTACATTAGTAGTATCACAACAAAAGAAAACTCTCCTTTCTTTCCCCAATTTAACTTAATTAGACTTAGATAAAGGAAACATAGTTCAACAAAGAAATATTTATAATAAGATCTGATAATAAATTAAAATAGGTCTTAGATTAAGAGGAAAGCGTTGAAGGACATTTATCAAAATGATAGCCTTTACTGTTGGCTTGTCCTCTACTTCCTTGAAATTGTCCAGATATATAGTAATTATATATTATTACTCTAATTGTAAGAAGTTTATTGTCTATATTAATATGACTTCAGGAATGGAACAAACTAAAAGTGTAAAATAAAGTATGACATATTATAGGTAAATATATATGTAATTTCATATTGCTCAAATATATACTGAATCTTGTTTGTAAGAGCAAGAGCAGATAATAGTGGAGTTATAAATCATATGACAATATTTTTCATCCACCATCCATATTATAAAGCTATTTATGTTACGAAAGGCTGTACTACAAATTATTTTGATACTTCATTAGCGTTATCTTGTATTTATATGGAAGAAACTTGAAATACAATAGAAAGATAGAAGAAGAAGAGTCAACTCAAATGTCAATGAGAAATTAAAAAAAAGAAGAGGAAGACGATTACATTTCAATTCAACTGGACTTACATGTGAAATCTTTTTATTTTATAAGGAGTTGTTTCACTCTTAAACTTTTGTTTATGCAAGGTTTCAAATACATAATTTTTGGGTTGAATATAAATGTTAATATTTTTTTATTTAAAACAAAATCAGACTCTTAAAACTTTATCAAAATATAGTAAAACTATACACTGAAACTATTTTTAAAGAAATACGTGCCGAGAAACTAGTCATTAAAAAGAAAAATAAGCAGGTAATTAGCATAAAGAAGTCTAACACAGCTAACTCATGCCACATATGTGCACACAACATGACAGGAAAGAGAAGCCAGAGGAACACAATATTATATTGGCAAAAAGAGGAGGTGTTTCATTAATATTAACAATGGACTGAGCAAGACATGAATAGTACTGGTGAGTTCCAACATGCCATCACCAAAAAAAACAAACAAAAGAAAACAACAGCCACAAAATAATAGAGCAAAAATAGCTGGCTACTAAGAGGATCCTAGGGGACACTAGAAGAAGGAGGCTTGGAAGAGGAGACAACAATGGTCTTGAGAACCATGTCTAGTCAGACATTTGCAGATAGTTGTTCTTCAAGAAATTTTGCCCGAAGCTTATCATTTTGCTTTGTCAGTCGGGAAACTTCTTCATTAACAGAATTAGGTCCTTTAACTGCTTGACTGAGCTGAGTTTTCAGTATGGCATTTTGAGCCCTCAACCTTCTGATCTCTTCAGAAGCTGCATTTTGAGCGTTGATCATCTGAGAAATGGTTGAGATGCTTCCACCAACTCTTTCTACGCATTCACATTCTTCTAAAGTGGTTTTAGAGAAGGTTTTCTTACGTGTGCCCACTCTGGGATTCTCCAAGGGGACCTTGTAGAATCTGAACACCTGAGCGAGGAGAAAGCCATATGGTAGCCCATGATTCCCGCCTTTAAAGTTTGCCAACTCTTGCATATGATCTATCATGATGGCTAGAAGATTGATTGGGACACATTCATCAAGCACTTCCATTAAGACCATATCCGATTTTATTGCAATAGACCGCCTCTCAGAATGAGGTAAGAGCACCTTATTGACCAGTTCAAAGAGAAGCTGATACTCAGGAAGTAATACCTTCTGATGCACCTGTTCCCCCTACTGAATAGCTTGTTCTTTCAAGATGGCTCTCCTAATGTTGATACCACAGAAATCTTTGACTGAGGACATTCCTTCACATGAAATTTTGAGGACCTTTCCTAATGCTGAATCGTCGAGTACAATGTCTACTCTATTTCTAGCGCACAAATATGATCCCCCTCAATAATGAAGAGAGATGCGTAGAAATTTTGTACCGCATCTTCGTAAACCAGAGGCATGCTCCCTTGAAACAAGTGCTCTCATTGCTGAAACTCCACTATCTCCAAAATTTGTCTTATACTAGCCATTTCTGAAATTGCTAGGTCAAATGTACGACCCTACAAGACTTTTTCAGTTCTTAATCTCTCCTGCCCAGACCACTATCACTGGGCATAGTCCTCAGAGGACCAGGTTACCTCATAGTTTCCCTTTTTTGTTTTCTAGAATCTTCAACAAACTTTCCTTTCCAACTTACTGTCTCTACGGTATCACCTTCAGACACGGCTTCTTCAACTGGACTCCTCTTAGACTTGCTGCTGCCCTTCACGAATGTATCATTTTGTTTGTCAATAGCTTTATTGGAGGCTTCATCCATAGACTTTTGAGCTTTTGTAGATTGTTTCACTAAGGAACCATATTCCTTTAGAGCATTTTTGTCAACCCCGCCTACTAGAATTCTCTTGTCAGTAGCAAATTTCCCTTGATTCATCAACCTCTTTTTCCTTGTCTTGACACTCCGCCTACTTTTCTGTACTATAGACTCGAAGCGCTCTTTTTGCTGCAACCTGACAGTAGGTGCCTTGAGGGTTGATTCTAAGAGCTTAGGGTGATCAGAAGATGCAAAAGTGGGTTTACCTAGAAGAGAATCAGGTTCTGATGTAGGTTTTTCTAGAAGTGTCTCATGAGCCAAAGACTCGAGGAGTACTATGGTTCTTACATCGCCTAGAAATGGAGTTTCTTTCCCCTGATACTCGGATGAGAGATATGCTCCTTCATTCATCAGACTCTCAGTAGTGATAGCCATAATGTTATGCGTTGATTCCTTTTCTAGTGACTCTGTAAGAGTCACTAAGTCCATGCTACCAATAGGCAAGCCAACGATGAAATCAACACGCTAATAGATAATCTAAAATGCATCTCGGATAAATAATGAAATAAATAGCTGAAAAAATTATTGATGTTATTAATTTAATTGTTCAAGCGTAGTCAAGATATAAACCTTGATATCATGGAAGAATAGAATAAATGGATAGAATTTAAATCCCCAAAATCCGGTGTCACACGTGCATGAACATCTACTAGGAAGTACAACACTATACAAAATCTGTCTGGAATATAAATTAGACAGGATAAAATAAATAAATAAATAAGATGGGGACTCCGCATGCTGTGGATCGTAAAATGGAATGCAGCTCACAACAAAATCTCCTCAGCATCTGTGCCTATGCGCCAAGATGACCACCAAATGTACATGTCTCAGTACCTGCACAAGTAGTGCAGAAGTGTAGTATGAGTATGTAAATCAATGTGTACCTAGTATCTGGCATAACCTCAAAGAAGTAGTAATGAGGGGTCGACATAGACACTTACTGGTGGTCCAATAATCAAAGTATAAATAAGGTAGATAGGTATGAGGCATAGCATGTAAAAATAGTGAAGACAAATATATATGTACATAAAAATGATCCTCAACAGAAGAGTAACCAATAGTCCTCGAATACCAAATATTACCACGAATGGAATGTGTGACAGGACCACTAAACTATTACATCTCAAGCCTGGTAGATTCATAGATATGTTGACTCCTTATCGAATATTACGCACGATTCTGCCGAGGCGAATGACCCGATCCCATAAGAGTGATGGTATGATATCCTGCCATTGTATATGACCCGATCCCATATAAGTAGTGTAATCTTCCGAGGAAAATGACTCGATCCCATACGAATATGTATTCTGCTGAGGTGAACATCATGTTCCCATAAGAATGTGTTACTCTTCCAAGGCGAACGACCTGGTCCCATAAGAATGTGTTACATGATACTGCTGAGGCGAACGACTCGATCCCATAAGAATGTAGCTGAGGCGTTCAACTCGATCCCATTATAATATGAAATTTTGACGGGTCACTAGCCCTACTAAAGAATATACGCATGAGGTATAAAATTCAAATTTTTTTTTTGGACAAATACGCACAACGCGAAAGAAATCATTAAAAGGAGATACAATTTTCATGGTTAATCAAGTAGCTTGTCAAGTATCTAAAATAGCAAGTCCGATACTCTACTCAAGTGATACAGTTAAAACATGGTGTGAGTCTAAGTCTACCCGGACATGTTCAAGAATCTAGCATACGCACGAACACTCGTCACCTCATACGTGCATTTTGATTCCATAACACGTAGCTCATAATAAATATAGCACCTATAGGGTAAATTCCCCCTCACAAGGTTAGACATGAGACTTACCTCGCTCCAGAATTTGACAACTGACTCCTACGCATCTAGCATCTCAAACCAATGACAAACGATCTGAAACTAGCCAAAGAACGTGTAAACCAATCAAATTGTACTCCAAGACTCGTAATTTAACAATTAGAAACACTTCCCAACTCCTCATGAAAAGTCAACAAAGTCAAGCCCCTAGATCACGCGCTCGGATTCCAAAACTTCTCAAAGATAAATACTACCCATAGCACAAAGAACTTAAATATATAATTTATTACCAATATCATGTCCAATTTCGTGATCAAAATCCAAGAAATACTATTTCTAGGTTTTCTCTTAAAAATCCCCCAATTTCTACCAAATTTTCATGTTCAAATCCATATATAATCAACGTATTTAACTCAAAACAAGTGAGAAATGAAAGATGATGAAAATGACTCTTCAAAATCGCTCAAAATCGACTCCAATGTGAGAAATGAGATAAAATGATCCAAAACCCAATTTCAATTCTTATACAATGCCCAATCGTCCTTTTTCGCGATCAAGGAAACACCCTCGTGATTGTGAAGGCCCAATCAGCCACCCCCAGAAATTACTCTACGCGAATGCGAGGACCCTCATGTGATCGTGAATCTTAACCTACCCAAGCCTACTCGAATGTGAGCCCAGCTCTACGAACACGAAGGATAAAATCTTCAGCCTCAGAAAATACCTTTCACGATCGCGAACCAAGTCATATGATCATGATGTAGAACCTTCCAAATCTAGGCCAACCCAACCAACACATCAAGTTCGTGACCCTCACCACATGAACGCGAAGAACAAACAGATTAGGCACCGCTATCGTGAACCCTTAATCGCGATCGCGAAGAACACTTTCTTCCCATCTCCCAAACAACACTTCGTGATTTCGAGTCCTTCTTCGCAATCGCGAAGAATACCCATGACATAAGAAACCAACAATCACAATACAAAGGAAAATGGTTGAAACCAACTCAAAACACACCCGAGGAATCCGGGACCCGGGACCCCGTCCAATCATACCAACCAGGCGTAATACCTTTTCCAATCTTAGCCAAAGTCTAGAAACACCCTCGAATAACATTAAAACAACAAATCAATGATAAAAATTCTTATTTTAACTTTTAAAACCTTCAAAATGCAAAATTTTGATAATAAGCGTTGAATCGCTCCCGGATCATCCGATACTCAATCCGAACATACGCCCAATTTTTAAATCACCTTACGAACCTATATGAACCTTCAAATCCCGATTTTGATGGTGTTTACTCAAAAGTCAAACCTTTGTCTACTCTTCCAACTTAAAGCTTCTAAATAGAGAATTATTTTTCCAACTCGACTCTGAACTTCTCGAAAATCATACCGACTACACGTGCAAGTCATAACATTTAAAGTTAATCTACTCAAGGCTCAAACCGCCGAATGATATGCTAGAGCCTAAAATGAACAGTTGGGTCGTTACACAATTCTTTGGTTGTTGTATAGAAATTCAATTATTTCATTTATTAATTCTTATTATTTCATTTGAGTTGTGCGACTATTGTTTATCTTATCTAGAGGGTTGGGTTTGGTTCTATCATGACTAGGTGAATTATGGGTTGAGACATAAACCACCCATAGAAACCGTGTACACGTTGTTTTTACATAACACAACTAGTAAACCAAGGCCAATCACAAGGGGTATACTCCCATACAAGGTTAGACGAGATACTTACCTCAATAATCCTAAATCAATCCTCTAAAATAGCCTTTCCTCTAAAATCACCTCCATCGAGCTCAAATCTATCAAAAATAACTCAATAACATCAAACAACTATAGAAATTAATTTCATACAATAAAGTTTCAATATTTATCCAATTCCCAATAACTCAACAAAGGTTGAACCCGAGCCCACAAATCAATGCTCGAGTCAAAGTGTAGATCCCGACTACCCATAACTCTACGAGTCCAAATATGGGATTAGTTTCCAATACTGAATCCAAATCGACTCTTAAATCCCCAATTTTATTTTTTCATACCATAGTAAAAAAAAAACCAAATTCTCTTCCAAATTCTATAATCCAGATGTAATAATCTATGGGAAAACAAGATATAATATCAAAATCAACTAGAAATCACTTACCCTCTTGCCTTGTGTGAAAATCCACTTCAAAAATTGCCCTTCTCCAAGTCCAAGCTCAGAATATGAGAACATGGGTCTAAATTTTGAAATCCCTTCTATATAGTTACCCGCAGAAGCCCAAATGCGACCAAGGGTTTGTAATTACAAGCCTTACAAATATGATAAAAGGCTCTCAAATGTGAACTGGATCCTCAGCTCCAATCATCGCAATTGCGACCAGGAAGCTCGCAAATGCAACCAAGTGTCGCAAATGCGGAATCCCCTTCATAATTGCGTGTCGCAATTGCAAAGTTGGCCATCTCAGGAATCCTTTACAAAAGCAACTAGGACTACTAATGTGGACCTTCGCAATTGCGAGCATACCATAGTAATTGTGAGGTCTGCAGTACTAGCAAAAACTGAAAACCTCCCAGAACTAATTCGAAACAATTCGAAACTCATCCGAGCCCCTCGGGCCTCCACCCCAAACATCCACACACATGCATAAACCTCATACAAAATTGATCTCAAGCTCAAAACATCAAAAAATATCCATAAACACGAACCTAACACCAAAATGCATCATGCAAGCCTTCTAATTCAAGAACTTCAATATAACAACCAAACGCCATATTCCTACCATATAAACTTGGAAGGATACCAAACTTTGCACATAAGTTTAAAATGACAAAATGGACCTATTACAAATGCCAAAATAACTATACGAATCCGATAGTTTGAAAGTCAACTTATGGTCAAACCTTTAAACTTTTTAAGCCTTCAAATTGTCAACTTTTGGCAAAAAGAGCCAAATCATCCTAGGAACCTCCAAATCCAAATCCATACATACACCTAAGTCCAAATCACCATTTGAACCTATTGGAACCTTCAAAAGACGAATTCGAGGATGTTTACACAAAATTCAAACTTTGGTCAACTCTGACAACTTAAACTTTTAAAAATGGAACTAAGTATTCCAATACACTCCGAAACCTTTCTTGGACCAAACCAACCATCCCGGCAAGTCACAAAATAACAACAAATAATAATGGAAGAATCAAATGGTGAAATAAGGCTCAAATGCACAAAATGATTGACTGAATTGCTGTATTCTCCCCTCTTAAATAAATGTTCATCCTCAAATGAATTTAGAGTCATACTTGAAGTGCCAAAAAGATTAGGATATCTGCTCCACATATCATGATCGATCACCTAAGTCACCTCATTAAGTGGTTGAACTCTCCATTGCACCTTCACTGATGTTATATCTCCTTAGACTTGAGGTTTCAAACTTGCCGATCTAAAATGCCCACCAACTCTTCCTCATAAGCTCGATTTCCATCCAAATGCACTATGCTGAAATCCAAAACATGAGACTTATCTTCATGAAACTTCTGAAGTATAGAAACATGGAACACCAAATGAACTACCGGGAGAGTAGGAGGCAAAACAAGTCTATAAGAAACCTCGCCAACTCTCTCCAACACCTTAAAGGACCAATACACTCGGGCTTAACTTTCCCTTTTTTCCAAAGCTGTTCACACCTTACGGGTGAAGCTCTAACTAGAACCTTCTTGCCCTCTATGAAAGCCACTACACGAACCTTCCGTTCCACATAACACTTCTGCTTGGACAAAGCCTCTCCATATTAACTTTACCTTCTCTAAAGTGTCATGGAACAAGTTAGGCCAATAACCTAGCCTCATCGAGATCGAACAAACTAACCAGAGAACGACACTGCCTCCTATATAACACCTCGTACGAAGCCATCTGGATACTATACTGGTAGCTGTTATTGTTGGAAATCTCTGCTAGAGATAGAAACTAGTCCCATGACCTCCAAAATCAGTAGTGCATGCCCTCAACATATCCTCAAAAATCTGAATGGTCCGGTTAGATTGTCCATCCTCTAAGGGTAAAATGCAGTGCTCAACTTAACCTACATTCCAAACTCGTGCTATATCTCCCTCCAAAATTGCGAAGTAAACTAAATGTCACAATTTGAGATGATAGAAACAAGTACACCATGCAGGCTAAAATCTCCCTTTATAGATCCTAGACAACTGTTCCGAAGTACATGAATCCATGAACACAATGAAATACGCCGACTTGTTCAATTAATCCACAATGACCCAAATGGCATCAAACTTCCTCAAGGTCCGTGGCAACCCTATCACAAAGTCTACACCAATGTGCTCCCACTTCTACTCTGGTATATCAATCTTCTAAAGAAAACTACCCGGCCTTTTATGCTCATACTTGACCTGTTTGTAATTTAAACACTTAGAAATATGCCCTTCCTTCTTCATCCTCCTTGACCAATAATGCTGTTTCAAATCATGATACATCTTTGTGGCACCTAGATGAATAGAATACCATGAACTATGAGCTCCTCAAGAATCAACTCCCTGAAGATATCACATTAGGAAAGCAACAACTCCCTGAAGATATCGACATTAGGAACGCAAAATTGACCATAAAGTCGCAACACGACATCATCACCAATAGTCACCTCTTTAGCATCACCATATTGCATTGTTTCCTTAAAGACAAGAAAGTTAGGATCATCATACATGTGAGCCTTAATGCGTTAAAATAAGGATGACTGAAACACAACATAAGCACATATTTTATTTGGCTTTGAGATATTCATTCTTAACAATCTATTAGCCACCACCTAAACATCCATAGCTAAAGGAATTTCCCCATATTGAATGAATTCTAAAATCTCCATGCTCTCTTCCTTTCTACTCAAGGTATCTGCCACTACATTGGCCTTCCCTAGATGACAGATAATAGTGGTATCATAATGCTTCAACAGCTCCAACCACGTCTGTTGCCTCAAATTCAAAACTTTATGTTTAAACAGATGTTGGAGACTCCGATGTTCTGTATACACCTCATAAGACATGACATATCAGTAATGTCTCTAGATCTTAAGCGCATGTACAATAGATACTAACTCTAAATAGTGTACCAAATACTTCTTCTTATGGGGCTTCAACTGACGCGAAACATAGACAATTACTCTACTATCCTACATAACACATACCCGAGATCAATACATGAAGCGTCTCAATAAGCAGTATATGACCCTGATCCTAAGGCAACACCAAAATTGAATCTGTAGTTAAAGCAGTCTTGAGCTTCTGAAATCTCTATTCACACTCATCCAACCATCTGAATAGAGCACCCTTATAAGTCAACTTAGTCAATGGAGATGCAATAGATGAGAAACCCTTTACAAAATGCCGATAGTAACTAGCCAAACCTAAAAACTCTGATCTTCATGGTCGTAGAAGGTCTGGGTCAACTCTGCGCTGCCTCAATCTTCTTCGGATCTGCCTTAATCTCATCACTAGACACCACATGGCCTAATAATGCCACTAAATCCAGACAAAACTCACACCTAGATAGCTTGGCATATAACCTCTTCTCCCTCAGAATCTAAAGGACTGCCCTCAAAATGTTGCTCGTGCTCCTCCCTACTACAGGAATATACCAAGATATCATCAATGAACACGATGATAAAGGAAGGCTGGAATACATTGTTTATCAAATACATAAGGGATGTTAGGGCATTAGTCTGACCAAAAGACAATACCAAGAAATCATAATGCCCATAATGGGTCCTGAAAGCCGTCTTAGAAATGTCTGAAGCGTTGATCTTCAATTGACGGTATCCTAATCTCAAGTCAATCATGGAGTACATCGTAGCACCTTGAACATGATCAAATAAATCATTAGTGTAAGGTAGTGGATACTTATTCTTGATGGTAACCTTATTCAATTTCCAGTAGTCAATGCACATCCTTATGGAACCATCCTTGTTCTTCACAAATAGATCCGATGCACCCTAAGGTGACACACTTGGCCTGATGAACCTTTATCCAATAATTCTTACAACTGTCCTTTCAATTCCTCAACTATAATGGAGCCATACGATACGATGGAATAGATATGGGCTGAGTGTTCAGTTCCAAGTCAATACTAAAACCAATATCCTTATCAGATGGCATGCTTGATAGGTCTGCAAAGAACACATTTGAAAGATTTATCACTACAGGGACTGAATCAACCATAGGAGTATCAATATTCATATCCCTAATAATGGTTAAGTACGCCAAACACCCCTTCTCAACTATCCGTTGAGCCTTAAAAAAACCACTATACTAGGAATATGGCATAAGGAACCTCTCAAATCTAACCTCGGCAACCCCGACATATCTAATATTATGGTCTTAGCGTGACAATTAAGAATAACTTAGTACTATATAACCAATCCATACCCAAAATCACATCAAAATCCACCATATTAAGAAGCAAAAAATCAACCCTAGTCTTATAGCCCTCAATATAAACCACACAAGAATGGTAGACACAATCCACCACGATACACATGTAGACAAATAAATAGGATTATCTAAAAAATCACGAGATATATCCAAATATGAATCAAAGTAGGATGACACATACAAATAAGTAAAACCCAAGTAAAATAAAATTGAAGCACCTCTATAACAGATCGGAATAGTACTTGTGATACTGTATCTGACCTGACTTCCTTGTCTTACCAGGGAAAGTACAACAACAGGTCTTGGTTCCCCTTCTAGGATGACCTCTACCTGCAACTCTTCCATATCTAGCTAGCTATGCAGGTGTTGTAGCATCTGGAGTGGGAATCATAACCTAGGTAATTTACTGAAGTAGACTCATCGGAAGTCTAGGGAAATCTCTCATGATATGCCTCGTATTGCCGCACTCAAAGATGGAATTGATTTTGCCCCGGACATCTGGAATACACCTTTAAGAACCCCATGAAAGAGGTGTAATAAAGGATGGCTACTTGGTGTGAGTGCTCTGAAATCCATAGTTAGTTAGAGCACTACATGAAAACTAAAGTGCAGACTAAACTATTTGATTGGAATGACCTCTACCATGTATGTAATGACCCGATCATTCGTTTTGAGCATTTGCACTTAGCTCATTGGTTTAAGGGCATGAGTATCTCCGTATGATATATTATGACTTATGTGAATCATCGATTTTGGTTTTCAGGTTATTCAAAATTGATTTGGAAGAGTGATTCTTAACTAGGAAGCTTTAAATTAGAAGAGTAAGTTTGACTTTTTAGTATTTAACCTCAGATTGGAGTTTAATGGTTCCATTAGCTCCATTGGTTGATTTTAGACTTGGGAGCATGTCTGGATTGTGAAGAGGTCCATAGTTGAATTTGACTTGAAATGGCAGAAGTTGGAGATTTAAAAGTTTAACTGGGAAAGAAATTTTTGATATCAGATTCAAAATTTGGTTCCGATAATTGGAATAGCTTCATTATGTCATTTGGGACTTGTGTGTAAAATTTGGGGTCAATCAAACGTGGTTTGATATGTTTCGGCGCGAGTTTTGAAAACTTGAAAGTTCAATGTTTATAGATTTTGATTCGAGGTGCGATTCGTCATTTCGATGTTATTAGGTTAGATTTGAGGCCGCGAGTAGGTCCGTGTTATGTTATGGGACTTGTTGGTAAATTTTAATGGGATTCAAGTGGCTCGGGTGAGTTTCAGAGTGAGTTTTGAATGAGCTTGGGTATTTCGGTGCTTCTGGCGATGTTATGAAATAGTTAAAGTGCGGAGGGCACATTTTAGAGGCCACAAACTCCCAAAGTATTGGGGCAGTAGGAATTGCTCGGATCATACTTGAAGATGTGCTGACCGTAGTTGAAATTGTGCGGTCCGCAGAGTTCTTCTCACGGCCGTAAAAAGGTGATTTCGCTGGTTCGCTGGTTCGACTTCGGAAGATTATATCTTTTGATCTACAAGGAAATTGGAGATTATTTAGAAACAAAAGTTGTATACCTTTGTGTATAGTTTCTATTAAGGTATAGTAATCATCATTTGGACATTTATACAGAAAGTTATGACCAATTTACTAAAGACGAGTAGTGTAGTCATTATGGAAGTGCTACCACACAATTTGGACTTACGACCGCGGGACCTGGGATGTGTAGCCGCACAAAACAATGTGTGGCCAGCACAATGAGAGGTCAGATTTTGTATAATATAAATGAGGATTAGAGTATTATGTCATATTTGGACATTGGGAGCTCGGCTTGTGGCAATCTTTTGTGAGTTTTTCAAGAAATTCATCGGGGTAAGTGATTCTAACTTGGATTTGGTTAATATACATGAATATATCATTGTTTTCATCATTTAATTAGTATTTTGAGATGAAATTAGGGGTTCTAGCTTAAAGTCTCATAGAGTGAATTTTTGAGTTTTGAACATCGATACAGAGTTTGATTTGAGTGAAACCAGTATGGTTGGACTTGTAATTGAATAAGTTATTGGATTTTATGAGTTTTGTTGGGTTTCGAGGTGCGAGCATGGGTTGGAATTTTGGGATGATTTTGGGATTTTTATTAAAGATTCAACATTTATCGATGGGTTTGTTTCCTTTAGCATTATTTGATGTATTTGAGTTGCCTTTGTCTAGGTTTGAGTCGTTCTAAGGTCGGTACACACGAGATGGCATTTTTCGTGCATCACTTGGCTTACTCGTTATTGGAATTGTCTTAATTGTGGTAAGTACACTTCTAAACTTAGTGTTGAGGGTACAAAACCCCGTATATCATGTTATGTGATTGATGTTGAGGTGATGCACATGCTAGACAATAGGCGTATGGGCATACACCATATGAATAGTGACTCCATTATTTCTGTGGTACTGTGTAGTTACATGATATTATATGTAACCATGAAATCTCTACATACTTGAGCTATGATACATGTTAGAAACAATGTCTAGGCTACATTCTTATTCTATTGGGACCCACTGAGGTCCTTTCTGTTGTTAAGTTATCTGCTTTTATTACTTTATATACCCAGTCATATGCATATCATATCTCAGTCTCTGTTACCATTTATTGGCATATCATATCATCATTTTGGGCTAGTTTCATGGCACAGTGAGCCCGAGAGACTGGAGAGATTAATGACTGAGTGAGGCTGAGGTCCTGAGTATGAGTGATATTATAGGAGCATGCTGTAGCATGTTATATTTATTACATATATGGGATCGCGCTACACATATTAATAATTATACTGATTTATGATAGTGCTTGGGCTGAAGGAGTCCTTCCGGAGTATGCATACACCCCTAGTGAGTGCGATTGATTATATTGAGGGATGGATCTTCCCTGGACATGGATCTTGTCCAAAGCATTTATATACCTGGGATAGATCTTCCCCAGAGGCTGGATTGAGCCCTACTCAGTACTGAGTGACTGTTGGTCCATTGATGTATTTATTTCGAAATAGATCTTCCCTGGGCCGGATTGGCCATATACAATTCTAAGTGATTGAGCATGACGAGCAAAAAGTGTGATACAATGAGATTGAGTACTCTGAGAGTGTGAGTACATGATTAATCTCTTAGATACATACCATTGACATGCACACATGACATACATGCATAGAGATTCATTTTCCTCATGTTGTACGGTATCACGTCATTCATGACTTCTCATACATATTGATATATGGGCATGGGGAGGTATTTTATGTTTTCTATCTGGAAAGAAAAATGAAATATCTTATTCATTATTGAAAGGATTTTTGGGAAAAATTTCAGTTTTCAAACTTACTTGTATTTTCGATGATTTCGGTAAAGGATTTGGGTTTTTCAGTAATATAGTTGAAAAGCGAAACTATTTTTGGGGAAACTATGAGAATGTTAAGAATTTGATCTCTGAGTTGCTTCTTTCATTACTTTCATTACGTTGTTATGAAATATTGTAGGCTATTAGTGTTGGACCCGACCGTTGTTCCATTTTGTCACTACTTTCAACCTAAGGTTAGGTTTGTTACTTATTGAGTACATGGGGGTCGGTTGACTTATACTACACTTCTTCACCTTGCATGCAGATGTTGGGTGCTAATGTTGCTTTCTTCGATGAGAGTTGGATTTGAAGACGTATATGTGTTCCAGTTGTAGCTGCCTCTTGCTCATGGTAGCCTTGGATTCATAAAACTTTGTTTATGTTCTTTTAAAACTAATGATGTATTTACTTCATACAATCTTTGTAAACTCTACGCTTAGAAGCTTATAATTTGTACAACCACTCCTTGGGAAATGTATCAGATTTAGATATTTCTTTATTTAATTGACTTATTAAATTATTATTGGAATTAGATATTGTTAATGGGCTTACCTAGCGGGTTGGTTTAGATGTCATCACGACTAGTTGGATTTGGATCATGAAAGAGCTCTAGGTTTGTAGGTTATATAAGTCATGAGCAAGTGTCTGGTAGAGTCTTGCCGATTGGTATGATGACGTCCATACCTATCTTTGAGAGGCTACATGGCATTTAGGATAAACTTCCCATGTTTCTTTCCTTATCATGAGGCATTGATTCAGCTTAAAGCGTAACTCTTGGAATTCCTTTCACGCATTCGTATGCGCATGTGAGTGCTCGGTATTAGCCGTGTATCAATGGCTTGTGATTTTATGGATGAGGTACGAGACATGATTTTTGTGTGCTGATGATGGGCCAGTCTGAAGTACCTGAGGCTTGGTTTTTTGCCGTAGCTTGAGCACAGATATTTCAATTGTGTGAGAACATACTTTTGGATTTATATATTTATTAGTGTCCCTATTAGTGGAATTTGTGGCTGGATGGCTACGTGATGAGTATGATGTGACTGCGAGATCTATTCATATGGTTTGAATGTTACAAGAAGAGTTTGCTTGAGATGTAAAAAGGACTGTTGGGTGCTTGATTTATGTCTTGATGTGGCGTATAGTCTCGAGTAATGAGTGTATTAGAGGATCTTTCATGTTGTTTAATTGTGGAATGAATTATATTTTTGTGACTTGTTGATGGGTTCAGAATCAGGAAGATTAAGTGATTGTGTAGTTGTTGTGGTTATGAAAGGGTATAAAGAGATGTCAGTTTGAGGCTAAGTAGGTGTGTTATAACCTGCGGGTAATCAACATTTGTGTGACTTTTATGATGTTGTGTTGACGGTTTCTTTCTACCAGTGGGTTATATTTGTGCGACTTGAGTTTGGATCGGTTGTAATAGTTGATCTGACCGTCATGAGGATGAATGCGAGATTTGTAGATGATTTGGGGTATTAGAAGATTTGTGTTACATGAAATTAGGAATGATTTAGTTGAATTTCACAGTGTGATTGTGGCAATAATAGGTTATGGTTATAGTAAGTTATCAGATGTTTTATTCCATGGCTTGGAGCCAAGTGGGGGAGTCTGCTATTGACGAGTTGGTTGCATATTTATGTGTTGTATTGGTTTCGATTTAAGGTATACTTGTGAGTCAGTTATTACTTGCAAAGGTTAAGATCGAGGATAACTCGAGTAAGGGAATTTTTGGATGCAGGTGGTATTACACTCTATCGGTACACGGGGATTATGAAATGATTGAGTGATTATTTGTTAAGGATGTAATGTTCATGGAGTATGAATTTGCTCGATTGCTTAGATGTGTGGATTACCTCCTTGGGTGTTGCTGTGTTAATGAGGTATGGGCCGTTCGTTCTATTTAGTGGGTTTGACTGAGATTTTAGCAGAGTGAAAGACACTCGAGAATGGTTCTAATGGATTAAATATTTAAATGTAGCAATTGAGAATTTTGCATATTTGTAAATGACTAGAATATAAGATTTAAGTTGGATGGTGTTCAGACTTGTGGCATTTGTATACCATTATGGATTTTATATTTAAGTATCAAGAAGGTAAAGGGGAAATTTTTAGGTTCACATAAGGTCTCTTTAGAGTGGGTGTCTCGATTGTGGTGCTTTGGGGGTATTTAAAAGGGAATTAAGCGTCTTATGGGACTTAGGGCAGTGTGGTTTTATGCTAGGGTCTAGTGTGGTGAGGTTTGGTTAAGGATCATTGTATTATGGTGAGGAGGAGTATCAATTTGAAGTTAATACGAAAGGAAGTCGGAGAAATAAGATAGCTTCGTAGTAGGTTGAATCGGCATGGTAATGGGTATGACCGGTGTTTGGTGTTTGGTGGGTACTTACATCATGGTGAGTATCTACAGGTGTTTGGTGGTAAAAAGCTTAGATTTGGCGACCTGCGTGGCTTGGCTGAGTTAGAGAGATTTGGTTCTGATAGTATTTTGTGCAAATCGATTCCAAAGTATTCTCGATGATTTCTACCACGATTTGAGATGGATATTTCCTATCGGCATGAGGAGCATGTTGAGTATTGTGATTTTATACTATATGGGATCAAATGGAAGGTTTCTGGCTGATCGATTATGTATTCTACTTGCGACTCAGAGTCGATTTTGATATTTTTGTATTTCATATGATGGCATAATATGTGTGGCATGTTGTATAGGATTGAGATTTGCAAGTGCACATTCATGATTCGGTTTTGAAAGGAAGGTCCTGAATTCTTAGGCATCATAGGCAGTTTACTATTTGGTATTGCTTGAGAAGGGTGCGCATTTCAGAAGGTGCATTGCATTTTGACTTACGGAAGCTTCATTCGTATATCGGTGCTCGCTGGGTTGGTATATTATTGATATTCAGATTTTTGCTAAGTGGAATGAAAGAATTGGAGATGTATTCCTCGTGGGATGATCGTGTATCAGAGATATATTAGACATTCAGTGGGGGATCCAGAGTCAGATATGCTAATTCATGTGTTCTATGGATTTGGAGACTGGGAGTTCTCAAGAGCGGATTGTTTCGTGGTTGTGGATTGTGAAAATATGGCCAAAGGTAGTCAAGGGGTTGTATGTGTTATGGTTAGGTCATTATAGACCTTCAGAGGGTTATTTATTTATTTTTGGATGACCAGAGTTGATTTGGGGTCCATTGGCAGGCCCAATAAGGATGTATATTCTACACCGAGTCGGATTGGTTGGCTCCATACCGCTATTGTTGAGGGATGTACCATTCGATTGTTGTTGAGCTTATTCATGTTTTGAAATGATCTGTAAGTTATTTTTTTATTCTACGAGGAGTTGTGATTCGTTGGTTATATGCGCATATGGTGCGTTTCTATTGGGGGTCTTATAGCGGAATTTGAGCGAGAAGAGTATTGGGTATTTCATGGTTGATGATGTATTGGTTATGTTCTTTCATGTTTTGTGTGGCATTGTGTCATTTGCTTCCCCATGGTTCTGGTAATACACTTTGGGTACTTGATGTCGAATTGCGCATGGTTATTGATTTACAGCATGGTGGCTTGAGGTATTTCATATGGACCAGTATTTGGATAGGGCCGCGCATTGTAGTGGAATTATATGGAGATATAATCCTTTTTGTTAGATTTGTGTGTTATGGTTCTACGGTGTGTGACGGGTTTTAAGCATTGCGTTGTGGTGGTACTTGTTGAGCTTGTGGGACAGTTCTCTTGCTTGAGTCATTTTCCATGATTGAGCACATTTGGAATGTTGCTTGTTGGTGCACGGATTGCACGAGTTGTGGCTTTAGACTGTATTGATGTGGCATGTCTATAGAGTAGATGGTATTTGATTAGACGAGGTCGTTGGATCTAGGATGGGTGCTATCGGATTTGATTGTGATATATTTGGAAGGATAATATCGGAAGTCGGCATATAAATCTCCTATAGTTCTTATCGAAGGAGATGGAGCTCCATGACTTGTTGATCTGATGAATGGTTCTGAGTTCTGCATGTTTCTTTTATCGTCGGCAGTGTACGGAGGTTTTAGAACGAGGATTTGTGTAATATGAGATTTATTACCGGTATTGGGTTGTTTTGAGCAGCTACTGTGATTATAAATTATCGCAATGAGTATTTAAGTTATGTGGTATATCATGTGATTACATCTTGGGTTATGATTACGGTTTGATACCGCTTGTTCAGACTTATACAGTGTGTAGATGCGAGATTCTGATCTTATAGTAAATTTTAAATGTTGGAAATTGAATTCTAAGGCTTATGGGCTAGGTTGAATTAAGAAATTTCAGTTATGTTGTGTTATCAGACCTATATGGGATAAGGTGATGTAGGATCACCTGTGGGTGTGTACATGGTGAGGTTACACGACGGTTTGATGGTTTTGAGAATAACTCTAGACACGTTCGAGGACGAACATGTGTTTAAGTGGGGGAGGATGTAATGACCCGATCAGACATTTTGAGCATTTGCACTTCGCTCAGTGGTTTAAGGGCATGGGTAGATCCGTATGATGTTTTATGACTTATGTGAATCGTCGGTTTTGATTTTCAGGTTATTCGGAATTGATTTGGAAGAGTGATTCTCAACTAAGGAGCTTTAAATTAGAAGAGTTGACCAAGTTTGACTTTTAGTATTTGACCCCGAATTGGAGTTTTGATGGTCCGATTTTAGACTCAGGAGCATGTTTGGATTTGGAGGTCCGTAGTTGAATATGGCTTGAAATGATGGAATTTGGATTTTGGAAAGTTTGAATGGGAGTGAACTTTTTGATATCGGATTCAGATTTTAGTTCCGGGAATTGGTATAGCTTCATTATGTCATTTTAGACATGCGTGCAAAATTTGGGGCCAGTTGGACGTGGTTTGATATGTTTCAGTGCAAATTTTGAAAATTTGAAAATTCAAAGTTCATAGATTTTGATTTGAGGTGAGATTTGTTGTTTCGATGTTGTTAGGTGAGATTTGATGTCTCGAGTAAGTTCGTGTTATGTTATGGGACTTGTCGGTATATTTGAACTGGATCCGAGTGGCTCGGTTAAGTTCCAAAGTGAGTTTTGAACGAGCTTGGGCATTTCGGCACTTCTGACGATGTTATGGAATAGTTGAAGTGCAGAGGGCACATTTTAGAGGGCAGAAGTGTGGCCGCAAAGTCCTATCGTGCTGGGGCGGTAGGAATTGTGCGGACCGCACTTGAATATGTGCATACCACAATTGAAATTGTGCGATCCGCAGAATTCTTCTCGCGGCCGCAGAAAGGTGATTTCGCAGGTTCACTGGTCCGACTTAAGAAGCTTATATCTTTTGATCTACAAAGAATTTGGGGATGATCCAAAATCAAAAATTGTATCGCTTTGTGTCTAGTTTCCATAAAAATATAGCAATCATCATTTGGATATTTGTACAGAAAGTTATGAATAATTTACTAAAGATGGGTAGTGCAGTCAATATGGAAGCGCGACCACATAATTTGGACTTGCAGTCGGGGGACCTAAGATGTGCGGCTGCACAAAACAAAGTGCGGTCAGCACAATGAGTGGTCAGATTTTGTATAACATAAATAAGGGTATAGTATTATTTCACATTTGGACTTTGGAAGCTCGGTTTGTGGTGATTGTTTGTTAGTTTTTCAAGAAATTCATCGGGGTAAGTGATTCTAACTCGGATTTGGTTAATATACATGAATATATCATTGTTTTCATCAGTTAATTAGTATTTTGAGATGAAAATTAGGGGTTTTAGCTTAAAGTCTCATATAGTGAATTTTTGAGTTTTGAACAACGATTCGGAGTATGATTTGAGTGAAACCAGTATGGTTGGACTCGTAATTAAATGAGTTGTTGGATTTTGTGAGTTTTATTGGGTTCCGAGTTGTGGGCCCGGGTTGTACACTGAGATGATTTTTGGCTTTTGATTAAAGATTCAACATTTATCAATGAGTTTGTTTCCTTTGGCATTATTTGATGTATTTGAGTTGCTTTTGGCTAGTATTGAGCCGTTCAAAGGTCGGTACGCGCGAGATGGTATTTTTTTGAGCGTCGCTTGTCTTGATCGGTATTGGAATTGGCTTGTTCGAGGTAATTAACACTTCTAAACTTAGTGCTGAGGGTATGAAACCCTGAATTATATGTTATGTGATTGATGTTGAGGTGATTCACATGCTAGGTGATAGGCGTATAGGTGTACACTGTGTGAATAGTGACTCCGTCATTTCTGTGGTACTATGTAGTTACCCGATCTTATCTATAACCATGAAATCTCTACGTACTTGAGCTATTAAGCTGTGATACATGTTAGAAACCATGTCTAGGCTACATGTTTATCCTGTTGGGACCCGCTGAGGTCATTTTTGTTTTTGAGTTATCTACTTTCATTATTTTATATACTCAGTCATATGCATTCATATGCATATCATATCTCAGTCTCTGTTACCATTTATTGGCATATCATATCATCATTTTGGGCTAGTTTCATGGCACAGTGAGCCTGAGAGACAGGAGAGATTGATGACTGAGTGAGGCCGAGGGCCTGAGTGTGAGTGATATTATGGGATCGGGTTGCACGCTACAGTATGTTATATTGATTACATATATGGGATGCGCAACATGCATCAGCGATTATACTAATTTATGATAGCGCTTGGGCTGAAGAAGCCCTTCTGAAGTCTGCACACACCCCTAGTGAGCGCGATTGATTATATTGAGGGATGGATCCTCCCGAGACATGGATCTTGTCCGAAGCATTTATATACTTGGGGATCGATCATCCCCACGGGCTGGTTCTAGCCCTACTCAGTGAGTGATTGAGTATGATGGGTAGAAAGTGCGAGACAGTGAGATTGAGTACTATGAAAGTATGAGTACATGATTCATCTCTTAGATACATGGCATTGACATGTACATATAACATACAGGCATAGAGAAGCATTTTCCTCATGCTGTACGGTATTACGTTATTCATGACTTTTCACACATATTGATATATAGTCATGGAGAGGTATTTTACACTTGCTATCTGGAAAGAAAAATGAAATATCTTATTCACTGTTGAAAGGATTTTTGGGGAAAATTATAGTTTTCAAACTTATTTGTATTTTCGATGATTTCGGTAAAAGATTTGGATTTTTCACTGATATACTTGAAAAGCGGAACTATTTTTCGGGAAACTATGAGAAAGTTGAGAATTTGATCTTTAAGTTGCTTCTTTCATTACTTTCTTTACGTTGTTATGAACTATTGTTGGCTATTGGTGTTGGACCCGACCTTTGTTCCAGCTCGTCACTACTTTCAACCTAAGGTTAGGTTTATTACTTATTGAGTGCATGGGGTCAGTTGTACTCATACTAGACTTCTGTACCTTGCGTGCAGATGTTGGCTACTAATATTGCTGTGTTTGATAGGAGCTGGATTTGAAGACGTACCTGTGTTACAGTTGTAGCTTCCTCTTTCTCATGGTAACCTTAGATTCATAAAACTCTATTTATGTACTTTTCAAACAAATGATGTATTTACTTCATACCAGCTTTGTAAACTGTATTCTTAGAAGCTCATGATTTGTTTACCAGTCGTTAGGGAATGTATCAGATTCAGATATTTCTTTATTTAATTACCTTATTAAATTATTATTAGAATTGGATATTGTTAATTGACTTACCTAGAGGGTTGGTTTAGGTGTCATCATGACTAATTGAATTTTGGGCCGTGACAATGTCAAAGCTTGGCTGCAGAGAAGAAGCCACTAAACCCTCCAAAACCATAAGGCTTATTAGCCTCCCTATCCTTCTTTTCTTGCCTGCGTATACTTTCTAACCTCCTAACAATCTCCATAGCCTGATGAAATATAGTCTGTCTCTTTCTCCCGTGACATCTCAAATCTAATTTGTAGATGAGTCCCCCAACAAATCTACAAACTCTATCCCTTTCAGTAGAGAACAAAAGATCTGCATAACATGATAAATTTGTAAACCTCATAGGATACTGGGTCACACTCATACCCTCATGGCGCAAATTCTCTAACTCACTACGTAAGTTGTCCCTGTGGATCTGTGGGATAAACTTTCCCAAGAAAGGATTGGAGAATTGTGACCATGTAAGTGGTGCTGCGCCAGCTAGCCGATTTACCTTATAAGTTTTCCACCATCTGTATGTTGACCATTTCAACTGAAAAGTGGTAAAGTCGAACCCGTTCAACTCCACCAAAACCAAAGTACCAAGAATCCGATGACACTAATCCAAGAAATCTTGTGCATCCTCAAAAGCTCCTCACTAAAATGACGAGATGAAGTCTTCTGCTCCTTAGTAGAAACGAATTGCCCTATCTCGGGTCGAAGTACAACTACTACTGCATTTGCATAACATCCGGAGTATGATAAACATGATCTCTCTACTCTGGTGTGTGGGCGGTGGGAGTCTAGGTTCCTCCCCCAACATATGAAGTAGCTGGTGTAACCGGAATCAGCTCTGCATGGGCCAAACTTTTAAACATACTCATGAAGTGAGACAGAGTCTCATTTAGTCCATGTGTAGTGATAGGCCCCTCAGGTTCAATGCTAGGTAAGCCAATCACATTAACAATATTAAATTCTCAAAATATGATATAGTAAGTTTGAATTAATATAAATTAAAAAAATTAGTGATTACATAAAATAAAATGGATATACACAATACAATTTTCCAAAATCAAGTAGTACAAAGTCATGATCTCTAAACCGAATACATAAAGAAGTCTCAAATACAATACTACTATAATATTAAAATAATGGTATCAACATAAAGGATAGGAATCCAAGGGACTGCGATGATCATAAAATACTACCTAGAATCTTTGCGAACAGTATATGCGCTCACTCTAGAAGTTTATTGCCTCCAACACCCGGATCTACATAAAAAATTATAGAAGTGTAATATGAGTACGATACAACATGTACTCAGTAAGTATGAAGACTAAGAATGAAATGTTGATGAGGTTCAAGTCATGTGATACTCACTAATTAAAGAACATGTGCAATATATATATATATATATATATATATATATATATATATATATAAGAAGTTGCAACAAGAATATATAATAGAATTCAATACCAACAATCTTATTAAAATATTTAATAACAACTCAACGTAGGAAAAATTTATTTTGATAAATAAATCATCAAATAGAAATAGAGGCATATGATAGAATGTTAATTGCAACTTAATAACTTGTTAACATACATGAAGAAGTTTAAAGAATGCATGTTCATGATAAAAAAATCCACTCTTATACCGCCACATGAACATCAACAATGAAATGCCACCTTTATATTACCACATGAATATAAACAATGAAATGCCACCTTTATACCGCCATATGTGCACCATCGGTAATGCCACCCTTATACACGTGCATAATCAATCATATCAACAATGGTACCACAATCCGCATGTATGACATTAAGAGAGAAACATGAGAGGAAAACTCTAAGTCGATGGATCCGTATCCACATGCTGCACGACAACAACTTCATGCATAACAATAATCACAATTGCACGACAAAAACCTCATGTCACAACATAAATCACAATCGCACGACAAAGACCCCATGCCATAATATCAATCATAATCGCACGACAAAAACCTCGTGTCACAAATTCAATCACAGTCGCACGAAAAAAAACTCATGCCACAATATCAATTATAATACAATAGCAAAGATATCGTGTCAAAAATAATCATAATCGCACGACAAAAACCTCATGCCGACACCTAATCAATCCGCCCAACAAGTCCACATGTTCCATAATCATAACAATGAAATATGCTAAATTTTCATCAAAATACACATGATAATAAATATTAACAAGGTGCACAAGGACATGATAATAATAAAAATATAGATCACTATTCAACATACATATCATAACTACGGATAAATCAATTATAACAATCAAGTTCATATAGTTACAAAGTGATTAAGTGTATTTCATATAAAGGATATCATCAAAATAAGGCATATTAGAAGCCTAAAGTCTAATCCTCTCATAAACCACACATAGCACCCATGTATACGCTCGTTACCACGTGTACACATGATGGTAGGCTAGAAATATGAGTTTTTGGTTGCTTTGCACCTATTATCCGCTACACTTTAGCCGTGTTTAAGCTAAAAATGTCGATAATTGATATTCATTACATGTTTTCTATTGTGCAGGCTGAGAATCTGAGCTAAGACATATTTTTGGAGCTAAATTAGATAAATAGAACTTTAAAATTTGAGTAGAAGTTCAAAAGTTAAGTTAGGATAGAATTCGGAGGTCGGGGAACATGATATGCTAAAAAGTGAAAAAATATTTCAAAGCCAAGATTTGCACTAACATGTCGTGTTCAAGAGCGTATGGTATTTCATGACTTTGCAAAAATGCATCCGGAAGGAAAATGGGCAGCCTTCTAAATTTGTCCACTAACACGTAGAGTTGGACTTTGTGTCCGCCAAGGTTTCTGCCTATTTAACTGTCAGGAACAATTGTGTACTTCTCCGAAAAGAGGCACATACACGTCGTATTGACCGATGTGTCACGCGACGTATCTGTGATGTATAATCCTATTATGCCCCATTAAGGATATTTTGGTCCCAGACTATTTCTATAGAGTATAAATACAAGGTAAACATATTTTTGAAGGGGGATTCGACCTAGGAGAATTTTGGAGAGCTATCACGGCTTGCAGACAAAAGATTTTATCAATTTTGTTGCCAAAAATCAGTGCAAAATGGGAGTTTGTATCATAACGTTGTATTTGATATTCTCTACTTCTTCAAACTTATTTGTGATGAATTCCTCCATATCTATGGAGTATTCTACCCTAAGGTTGTGATGGATATGGTATTCTGATTATTATTTGTGAATTTAACTGAAGTTTAATTGCATGAATTCATTTATGGAACTTTGAACTGATTGCAATTTTGTTCACGATTTATTTAATCGAAAGAGAAATATTTTGGTGATTATCTTTGCATTATTGTTTGATTTAATTTAGTGATTCTTCTAAGTAATCGAGAGAACTTTTTGAATTGTTGATTAAATCAAGTTAGGAAAATATTCTAGAGAGGTTTTCCTGAAGACTTGTCCATTACTGTGCTCTTGCATACCTTCATAGTGCTTCATATTAGTTTATCTCATAGAGTTTAGATTTAATCGAGAGAGGAATCTCGAGCTTACATTTAAACTAATTATCGAGTGAATTCGTGAGATCATTAAAACATTATAAGTGAATTAAAACATAATTAAATCCCGAATGACTGTATTGAACCAATATTGTCATGGACCTTATTTCTCATATGTATAGCAACCCATTTAGTTTAACTCTCTCATTCTCAGTGATCAGGTCTACTTAGTTGTAATATTAGTTTAGTTCATTAATCGTAGTTGTTAATCACTCCAAATCAAGTGTTAATCATCTTGAATAGCAATTAAATGATAAATTACTCGAACATTTTTTTAAATTCAATCCCTGTGAAAATGGGGGCTTCTAACTAAGATTTATGAAGAGAAGAGAGGACCCGATGTCACAACCTGTGTCGAGCATATGAAAGAGTATGTCCGAGTCGAACTGAGAAGATCAAATGACCTTCCAAAGATGCCTAGAGGATGGGTCAGACAAGTAGAACGACGATCGGGGAGTGGGTTCCCTACTGGAAGGGGGACAAGAGACGGCCATCTCAAGTCACATCATGACCTATAGGCAACACCGGCGTTATTTTTCTACTCTATCTTTGACTAGAGAGCTTCAATTTTATACATTGGTTTTCCACTTGTCAAATTAATAATTTAATATGCCAAATTATCATCAAAAGATATATTCTCATAATTTGTCAACAAGGCGCACAAGACATGGTAATAACAAAAATACAGATGAGTATTCAATATATAAAGAACGACTACAGCTAAATCAATTATAGTAATTTTTGATACCCAATTTTTCCCTATTTATTTTTTATACTTTCAAAATAGTATACGTATGCATATATAAGCATGTCTGAAAGTTTTGGTATTTTCCTAAACTTTTAAGATTTTTCTAAAATTAATTTATTGTCTATTTTAACAGTACAAAAACCAAAATTATTCCCAAAATTATCATTTTTGGTGAATAATTTATTTCCATCCTCATATTACACTAAATATAATTAAGGTGATTTTTTGCATATTTTTATAAATTTATTTTTGATATCTCTAAGCTAAATTGCGTAAAATTATAATTATAGCCTATGTTACGATTAATAAGGTTTTACAATTATAAAATTATTCCTAATATTTTTAGATTATTGTTTATATATTATTAACTAGTTCAGTGCTTTTAATTTATTTTTAAATTATCTTTAACTATTTTAATTAAATAAAAAAAAGGAGAAAGTGGCTATTTAAAATCTGGCCCATTTCGATTTCAATTTTTGCCTCAATTTAAAACCCAATTCTACCCAATTGAGACGAACCGTTTTAATTTTGACCCGCCCCAAACCCAACTCACTTAACCCGCCCAGCCGTCTCCTTTCAATCTAGGCCGTTGATCATTTTGATCAACGGCCACCATTCCTTCTTTCCATTTTTTAATTCCCAACTACCCTAACCCTAATTCA
>MU723139.1:0-64274 GCA_026770625.1 Nicotiana glauca
TCGTACATTGCGGGTTATGCATGTTAGTGATACAGAGGCAATAGAGTTGGCTTCTTATCGGCTACGAGATTTAGCGGTTCTTTGGTATGATATTTGGGAAAGATCAAGGGGTCCGAACTCTCCTCCAGCTGTGTGGAAGGATTTTTCTGAGGCCTTTCTTCGTCACTACTTGCCAGTTGAGATACGACGAGCTAGAGCTGATAAGTTCTTGAACCTTAGACAAGGTAATATGAATGTGCGAGAGTACAGTATGCAGTTTGATTCTTTAGCAAGGTATTCTCCCCATATGGTGGCTGAGATAAGTGATAGGGTGCATTTGTTCGTGAACATGTTGGGACCACATCTTATAAATGAGTGCACGACAGCCTCCTTGGTGGAGGGCATGGATATTTCCCGTATTCAGGCTTATGCCCAGACCCTAGAGGATCGTAAGCGCCAGCAGAGGGCAGATAGGGAGCAGGATAGGGGCCAGCATAAGAGGGCAAGATTTGCAAGGCATTCTGATGACTTCAGAGGTAACATGAGGTCGCCGTCTTCGAGGAGTTCGGCGCTACCTGTATCTAGTGCTCCTCCACAGTTTTAGAGGCCTCGATATGATCGATTTACCTATTCTGGTCCAGGTCAGAGTTGGCGGGCATCAGGCTGGCAGCATCACAGGGATACTAGTCAGACAAGACCCACAACACCACGTTGTGATCAGTGCGGTAAGGCCCACTTTGGACTGTGCCGCCGAGGTTCTGATGCATGTTATTCTTGCGGACAACCTGGCCATATGATGCGGGATTGTCCTAACAGGGGAGGTAATGGTATGGCTCAACCGACTGGATCTATGTTTGGTTCTTCCTCATCAGTTCGGCCTCCAGCACGGGGTTTTCAGCAGTCGACAGGTCGTGGTAGAGGTAGAGGGGCAGTGCCGAGTTCCAGTGGTGCTCAAAATTGAACCTATGCTCTAGTATGTCGACAGGATCTCGAGTCATCTCCAGATGTTGTTACATGTATATTGTCTATGTTTTCTTATGATGTATATGCGCTGATTGATCCGGGATCTACATTATCATATGTTACACCCGTTGTGGCTAATAAGTTTGGCATTGAACCTGAATTGATAAGCAAACCCCTTGTGGTATCTACTCAGATAGGAGATTCTGTGATAACTAGAAGAGTATATAGAGGTTTCACAGTGATGATTTGTAGTCGTCAAACCTCGGCAAACTTATTTGAGTTAGAAATGGTTGATTTTGATGTGATAATGGGAATGAACTGGTAGGCCTCATGCTATGCAAATGTTGACTGCTGTATGAAAATGGTTAGGTTTCAATTTCCTAGTGAACCCATCATTGAATGGAAGGGGAACACTGCTACACTAAAAGGTAGGTTTATTTCCTATCATAAGGCAAGGAAAATGATCTAAAAAAGGTTACATTTATCATCTCGTTCGCGTTAGGGATGCGGAGGAGAAGACGCCTACTCTAAAATCAATCCCCGTGGTCAATGAATTTTCAGATGTTTTCCCAGATAAGCTCCCAGGCCTTCCTCCTAAAAGGGAGATTGAGTTTAGCATTGATGTGTTGCCTGATACTTAACCAATCTCTATCCCTCCATACAGAATGGCCCCGGCATAGTCGCGAGAGTTGAAGGCACAATTAAAGGACTTGCTGGATAAGGGCTTCATTAGGCCTAGCACTTCACCTTGGGGTGCGCCAGTTCTATTCGTGCGGAAGAAAGACGGGTCTTTACGGATGTGTATCGACTATCGGCAATTGAATAAGTTTACTATAAAGAACAAGTATCTACTTCCAAGAATTGACGACCTGTTTGACCAACTCTAGGGTGCCAAGTATTTCTCCAAGATTAACTTACGTTCAGGGTATCATCATGTGAGGGTTAAGGAGAAGGATATTTCGAAGACGGCTTTCCGGACAAGATATGGGCACTTTGAGTTCTTGGTGATGTCGTTCGGGCTAACAAATGCCCCGGCTGCCTTTATGGATCTCATGAATACTGTATTCAAGCCCTATCTTGATGTGTTCATGATTGTATTCATTGATGACATTCTGGTTTATTCTCGTTCGGAGGCGGAACATGCAGGCCACTTGCGGATAGTGTTATAGATGCTTCAAGATCGTAAGTTATATACTAAGCTCTCAAAATGTGAATTCTGGCTGAACTCAGTAGCATTCCTTGGCCATGTGATATCTGACAAGGGTATTAGTGTCGACACTCAGAAGATCGATGCAGTAAAGAATTGGCCGAGACCTACAACACCATCAGAAGTCCGTAGCTTCCTAGGGCTAGCAGGATATTATAGGCGATTTGTAGAAGGGTTTTGCTCCATATCAGCACCATTGACTAAGTTAACACAAAAAGCTACCAAGTTCCAGTGGTCTGACACTTGTGAATGCAGTTTTCAGAAACTGAAGAATTGATTGACATCCACACCAGTGCTTACTCTCCCTGAAGGAACAAAAGGATATGTGGTATATTGTGATGCCTCAGGTATAGGTTTAGGGTGCGTATTGATGCAACGTGGAAAGGTGATTGCTTTTGCATCAAGACAATTGAAGAAGCATGAAAAGAATTACCCGCCCATGATTTGGAATTGGCTGCAGTAATATATGCTTTGAAGATATGGCAGCACTACTTAAACGGCGTCCATGTTGACATCTACACAGATCACAAGAGTTTACAATATATCTTCAAACAGAAAGAGTTAAATTTGAGGCAGCGTAGGTGGCTTGAATTACTGAAAGACTATGACATCGAGATATTGTATCATCCCGGTAAATCCAATGTTGTGGCAGACGCGCTCAGCCGTAAGTCAATGGGAAGCTTAGTACATATTGATGCAGGTAGATGGGGGTTGACTAAAGAACTTCATCAGCTAGCCAATATGAGAATCAGATTGTTAGACTCTGATAAAGGAGTTGTTACTGTACAGAATACATCAGAATCATTTTTGGTAGCCGAGGTAAAATCACAGCAATACGAAGATCCTATCTTAATACGATTGAGAGAGAGCATTCAGCAGTGTAAAATTATGGCTTTTGAGATCGAAGGAGATGGGGCCCTGAGATACCAGGGCCGATTATGTGTGCCTAATATGGCAGGGTTGCGAGAAAAGATCATGTATGAGATTCATCAATCCCGATATTCCATCCATCCCGGCTCGACAAAGATGTATCATGATGTTAAGGAGCAGTATTGGTGGGATAACATGAAGAAGTCTATTGCAAAATTTGTAGCCTAGTGTCCCAACTGTCAACAGGTAAAGATAGAACATCAGAAACCCGGTGAATTGCTTCAGAATATAGAGATTCTGACCTGGAAATGGGAGGTGGATTACCTCGCTCTTATCATAAGTTTGACTCCATCTGGGCGATAATTGATTGACTTACAAAATGTTCCCATTTTCAGCCAGTTAAGACAACATACACAACAGAAGATTATGCGAAGTTGTATATCAAGGAGATTGTTAGGCTTCATGGTGTGCCAGTATCTATTATATCATACCGAGGAGCTCAATTTACGGCTAACTTTTGGAGGTCTTTTCAGAAGGGTTTAGGCACACAAGTGAATCTCAGCACTGCATTTCATCCGCAAACTGACGGACAGGCTGAACGTACCATTCAGACACTGGAAGATATGCTACGAGCATGTGTTCTAGATTTTAAGGGAAATTGGGATGACCATCTTCCACTCATAGAATTTGCCTACAATAATAGCTACCATTCCAGTATTAAAATGGCCCCATATGAGGCACTATACGGGAGAAGATGTAGATCACCAGTTGGATGGTTCGAAGATGGTGAAACTAAATTATATGGGCCAGATTTGATTCACCAAGCCATTGAGAATGTGAAGGTGATATAGGAACGATCGAGGACGGCACAAAGCAGACAAAAGTCTTATTCCAATATCCGACGTCGTGATTTGGAGTTTGAGGTTGGTGATTGGGTTTTCCTGAGGATCTCACCAATGAAGGGTGTTATGCGTTTTGGGAAGAAAGGTAAGCTAAGTCCAAGGTATATCGGTCCGTATAAGATTCTTCGCCGAATTGGACAAGTTGCTTATGAGTTAGAATTGCCATCCGAATTGGAATTTGTCCACCCGGTATTCTATGTATCTATGTTGAGAAAATATATTGGAGACCCTTCTCGAGTTGTCCCTATCAAAGATGTAAAAGTTACAGAGGATCTATCATATGAAGAAGTACCAGTGGCTATATTAGATCGACAAGTCCGCAAGTTGAGAACAAAAGATGTAGCTTCTGTCAAAGTATTGTGGAGGAACAAGAATATAGAAGAAATGACATGGGAATCAGAAGAAAAGATGAAGTCTAAATACCCTTACCTATTCCAGAATGATGATAACAAGGATGCTGGTGGAATGCAGGATACATTGTAAAGGTGAAACGACTTTATGAGGTAAGCAATAACTTGAGAACACTCTTCCTTAATACAAAATGGTGATATGTAAATAGCGTACATGTCCATAATTCTTTGTGTAGCATTGTGAGGCCATACGTTGGGCTTAACTGCTTGCAAATTTTGCTAGTGACCATTTTATAGGGGAAAATTGACTGGAAATTTCCAATGGAATCTACGATGATTTGGACGCCCCATAAACCCTTACATTCGAGGACGAATGTTCCTAAGGGGGGAGGGTGTTACAACCCATATCCACACGTGTTAGTTCATGCCATATGTTAGTTAACACAAATCCAATAAGGAATTATCCTTGATATGATAAGAAGTTAATCATATTTATCTTAAGTGATACAAGGGTGCATAAGGGTGATTAACAAGTATTAGAAGTTAAACGAATCAAAGATGTTGTAACTCGTATTTTTGGTTAAACCTATAGGTGCTTAATATAATCAGGAGGTCATGTTTTAAGGTATTTTAATCATATAATATCCGTATCATAAGTCTTGAAGTCAAACAATTTATGAAACAAAAGTCGACAAAAGTTGTCGCAACTTAGGTTCATAGTTTTACCTAAACTTTAGGTCAAATTTTATTAAGATTTTCTCCCAATATACTTGGAATTACGGGGTGATCTACCCACAAAATTGAAGATCTATGAGTCTAGTTTCCAACACATTAAACCATTTATCAATACGACATTGGAATAGAGAGATATAGACATTTATCCGAGACGGCACAAGCTGCTAGGTGACAAGTAGGTGTGTCACCTACTTGTTTAAATGATGACCCAAAAAGAGGCAATTTCGGGTTAGACAAAGAGCCCATTAAAAGGCTTATCTTTCTGAAATATATCCCTCATTATATTTCACAAATAACCAGACCTAAACCCCTGCAAACTTCCTTCCAAAAATTCTCCACAAACCCTAATCGATTTTCCCTCTCTTTCAAGTTCAAATTGGGGGTAAACCCTAGAGTTTGAAGAACCAAGATAAAGGCTGAGTTATACAAAAAGTAAGGTGAGTTTACTGCTATATTTCATATATTTATTCTGCTGTGAATTCATGGTAATTCGTTCTATACATGTAAGAACTCACGGGACGGTGATCAGAAGCCGTGAGTTCGAGTTATTCACTTGTAGCGGACTGTTTTGTGGAATGTTTTGTGTTGCTGTTGGGCTGTGTGTTTTACTACTGTTTTGTGGAGTTTTGGAGGAGGAATTGTGTGGAGAAACACCATATAGATGTATAGTTGTGGGCTCGTAGTTCTTCGTAATATTTTCGGGTTATTTGAAACGACTACGGTGGCCGTCGTATGTATGAAGTGATTAGGTTGTGCGTGGACTGTTTTGGGAGGCTCAATATGTTTATTATTGATGTTTTTTAGGCTGTTTGGTGATTGTTTTGAATGGTGTGAAGTCATATATATAGGGGAGGTGCTGTCCGTTTCATCACAAAATAAGTTGTGGTCGATACATAATAGTTGTGACGCTTGAATGATAACTATAGTATCGTTTCTCTTATTGTAGACTAAGGAGTCGTGAAAATTGAATAGCTTGAGANAGTACTTACATTGTTTCCCCTCTTATGGAATGATTGATGTTAATGGTGCTTCTATTATTCTTATGTTATCAATGTTGTTGGTATTTCCTGATTCTTGTAAGGTTCATAGTGAAGAGGTAGTCCTAATAACGCGTACAAAGGATACCTTACGTCACTCCTAAAGGTTTATAACGTAATTCCATGAGTCAAGCATGCACTATGTATATATGTATCTATTTTACTCTACCGAGCCGCGCTATAGACGGCCGGGTACGGCACCTACTGTGCAACCACTGATCAGTTGGGTTTTACCGAGCTCCACGTGGCCGGGTATGATCTACCGAGCCTTATGATGGCCGGGTACATTTTTACCGAGCCTATTACGGCCGGGTACAATATGATGATGATGATGATGCCCACAGAGGTGTATGTTTTAAAAGCTTATATATTTATACATATGTATCATGCATTTCATGTCAGTAGCCCTCAGAGGTACTCAGATGTTACAGGTTGTATATTCTCTATCCATGCTTACATTACTGTTCGTGTTTATGGTTCCCTGCCTTACATACTCAGTACTTTATTCTAACTGACGTCCTTTTATATGTGGACACTGCATGTCGTGCTGCAGGTCCTGATAGACAGACAGGTATAGCTCCCCCACCACAGTAGGCTGTCCAGTTCAGCGGTGATTGGCGAGATCTCTTCTCCGGACTTGCCTTGTTCTTGGTATGCATTTTTGTTATAGACATTACGGGTATGTCGGGGCCCTGTTCCAGCTATGTTGCAGCACTTATGTTCATGTAGAGGCTCATAGACATGTATCGACTCATGTATAGTTTTGTATGCCTTTTCAGCTAGTTTTTGTTGTATAACCTTTCATGATAGCGTGGTAGCTCGTACCATATATATATAGTTTCTTGATTGTCTGGTCATCCCATGTTATGTAGGTTCATGCCATCATATTTTATTATTGGTTTTCCATGATCCATGTCTACCATTTATATTGATCTCCTCAACCCTAAAAGATAATAAATAAGGTTAGATAAAATGTACGTTGGTGCTCGGAAAGTATGGTCGGGTGCTAGTCATGACCCTCCAGTTTGGGTCGTGACATTCGATTACCAGGTACACATCTTCGAATCACCTCGATGTAGCTTGAATTGAAGTTGAAATGAAAATGTTCGCTGGACCTTGCTCATTTGGATGCTATCTGTTGCCCATAATTCAATAAGTGTTAAATGAATTATAAGTAGTTGATATTAGCTCTATTTTGTATTCAATACGAATAAGGGTCTGTGTCAACTATTATTTTGTAACAGATTGTTAATTCGTCTAGGGAACATGTGTTCAGTAGCTAGTTGGATCGTTAATTGTGAATTGGCATTAGCTGTAATTATTTTAGTTTGTTTGTTCTGTTTAAACACTCGAAGCTAGAAAATAACTTGAGTTAGCATTCTATTTTGGAACCTGTGATATGGTGCTTACATTAATGGCCGTTGTTCAAATTGGTAATAGCAGTCATGTAAATATCGAACTAGGATGTGAGTATGGCAGTGGTATAGGATGTGGGTTGGTCTGTTAGTTAAAAACAGAGTTGGAGTTTCAATTGCATGTTTTGGAAATACAAAAATCATTTTTGCGAGTTGCTTACCGACTTTCAGTGCATTATTAATTTGCTTTAGTTACAATAGGTAATAAATTAGTGAATTAAGTTAAAATTATGCAGTCTAGGCTATAGCGTAGCCCAATTCTATGGATTATTCAAATTTGGTAAACAAACCCACCTCCTTTTAGGCCATTAATCTGCCTGCTAGCCCAATGCTTTGATCAAAGGCCCCAAAATTGGGCATTTCTACTTCTTTTGTTTAAATATAGTAGTTCATAAATTAACTAATTTTTTTTTATCATTTAGAGATGATAAAAAATAGAAAATCATAGTTGCTTTTAGGTTTGCCTTTAAATAAAAATTATGAGACGAGCCTCGCCAAAAAATGCACATAAATTGCGTGGCCCTCATAAATGTATCTATGAATATACTTAGAATTCGGGATGGGCCGTTAAGCGAATTGCATGGCCTTCCCCAAATAATAACGCGTTAGACTCTATAGACGCGTACCTCAATAACATTACCTCCCTAAACTTGGGTGCACATTTATGTGACCTAAATCCAAATCTTAATGGAATCGAGATGTGTCTACAACCACGGGTACATTGATGTGACGTGGTTCGAGACGCATTTTCACGACCTTGCAATTCTCTTTAAAATAATGATAATAATAAAAGCGGTAAAGAGTTAAAAATTTGCACATAGGTTCAACATGTATAAAATCAGATAAATAGGCCAAATACAACAGTTGAGCGACCGTGCTAGAACCACGGAACTCGGGAATGCCTAACACCTTCTCCCGGGTTAACAGAATTCCTTATCCAGATTTCTGGTTCACGGACTGTAATACAAAGTCAATCTTTTCCTCGATTCGGGATTCAACCAGTGACTTGGGACACCATTAATCTCCCAAGTGGCAACTCTGAATCTTAATAATAAATCCCGTTTCGATTGTCCTTTTACTGAAAAAACTCCCTTAACCTCTTTACTATGCCCTTCGCGGGGTGCAGTAGGTAAAAAGAGGTGTGACAGTCAGCAAGTAAAAGTTGAGCATCAGCGGCCTGGTGGGTTAACTCAGCTTATGGAGATACCAATGTGGAAGTGGGAGATGATCAACTTGGTTTTTGTAGTACGGTTACTTCGCGCTCAGCACAAGTTCGACTCGATTTGGGTAATTATGGATCGACTTACAAAATGAGCTCACTTCTTGCCAGTCAAGACCACCGATACTGCAGAACAGTATGCCTAGTTGTATACCAAGGAAATAGTAAGGCTTCATGGCAGTCCATTTTCTATTATCTCAGATAGAGGTGCCCAGTTCACTGCTAATTTGTGGAAGAATTTTCAGCAAGGTTTGGGTACTCAGGTAAATCTCTGCACGGCTTTCCACCTACAAACTGATGGTCAAGCGGAGCGGACTATTCAGATGCTTGAAGATATGTACCAGGCTTGTGTCTTTGATTTCAAAGGTAATTGGGATGATCACTTGCCACTTATAGAATTCGCTTACAATAACAGCTTACATGCTAACATTCAGATTGCCCTATTTGAGTCTTTATATGGAAGGAGGTGTAGATCTTTGATTGGGTGTTTCGAGGTTGGTGAAGCATAACTGTTAGGGCCAGACCTTGTGCATCAGGCTATGGAAAAAGTTAAATTCATTCAGGAGAGGATGAAAACTGCTCAAAGTCGTCTTAAATCCTAGTCAGACATGCGTCGAAGAGAATTGGAATTCCAAGTAGATATTCTTGAAAGTATCTCCCATGAAGGGAGTCATGTGATTTGGAAAGAAAGGGAAATTGAGCCTAAGGTATATCGGGCCATATCAGATCACTCAAAGAATAGGACAGGTGGGTTATAGGATGGAATTTCCCCTTGAGATGTCATTGGTGCACCCTGTGTTCCATGTGTCTATGTTAAAGAAAGTGGTTGGGGATCCATCCACCATCGTGCCAATTGAGACTATCGAGGTCAATGAAGAGTTATCTTATGAAGAAATTCCGGTTGCTATTATTCATAGGCAAGTCCATAAATTGAGAAATAAGGAAGTCGCTTTAGTTAAATTATTATGGCAAAGTCAATGAGTCAAGGTAGCCACGTGGGAAGCGAAAAATGAAATGAAGGAAAAATATCCCTATCTGTTTGAACAAGTCTAGTAGTGATCGTGTGAACGATTGTCTTTAAAGAATTTAAGGTAGTGTTCAAATGTTTGCAAAGGCACCCCATTTTTCCAAATTGCCTTATTGTTGTAACTTCCCTATGTGTGCCAAATTGCAAATGTTGTTGCTATTTGGTTAATGTGTAACCCTTGAAGTAAATAAAAAATTTGACAAACTTATGTGGTAGGTAAATAATTAATGATAGTGTAGATTGATAATGATTAATTGAAGCATTTTTGGCATGTTAAAGTGATTGAATTGTATGGGGCTCATTGAAATGACCCAGATGTGTGCAAATAAATGACATTGGTTGAACCATGTGCAGTTTGTGGTGTAAAGAGAATGAACTACGTGTAAGTTGTTTAAAGTGTATGAATATGTAAAAGTTGTTGAGGTAATGCATTTGTATACTAGTTGTAGGGATAAAGGAAACTATGTAATGGTACTTGGAAATATGTTTTAGGTGCTCTCTAATAGGTAGATAGGCCAAATTTCAATGGAAACTCTAGTGAAATTTCTGAAAAATTTGGGATTTAGTCAAAATTTAGGGACATTAGGTAGGATAGAAAAGAAATATTTTATGTTGGGTGGTTGGGTCAGGCTCCACCTCTCATTCGAGGACGAATAATCCTAATCGGGGGTGAATGTAGGGCCCCGGAAAATTTTTCTATGCGATATAGGATTTCGGGTGCTAGGTAGACTAATTGTAATATTTTATGTATTTTTAATATGATGCAAATGAATCAGATGTGATTAAAAAGTGTATGAGTCATGTAATAAGTTATGCGAGGTCCAAATGGGAGCCTAAGTCTAAGCCAGGTTGGAAAATTTGATAATAGGCTAAGATTTCAAATGAATACGCGCAAGACCTCACTTTGGACGAGCATATCTACGTGTATATAAGGAGTTGTGGGATGCACAAACTATCCAATTAAATCTCTTTAAGTTTAGTTTCCAACGCACCAAACCGTTTGTCATTTGGAGGTGTAACGGATAGTTATGATCATTTTACTGGGCAGGTGTCAAAGTGCGGCCTTAGCGCGGCTGCGCATATTGAGAAGTATTCTGCCTACATACCGTGACCTTAGCGTGGGCGAGCTAGTAGCAGACCTTTAAATACACCTAAGGATGGAAAATGAGAGGATTTAAGTCATTTATCAAGCCTAGGGCATCCTCTCCATCCCCAATCCGACGAAGGTATCAAATCACACACCTAAGGTGTATTTTTAAATGTGTTTTCATGGTGATTTAACCTCTCAATCACTAGTTAAATCATGGCTTTGATTGGATTTCATAGGATTTCTTCAAAATCTCAAGAATATCCCAAAAGTTGTCTTTCAAGATTTAGTCTAAAAGAGGTAATATTTTACCCTTTGATTTACATATATGGATATATTATGGGAAAATGAGTATGAATTAAGTGTTGGAACTCTTGGTGTAGTGATGGGAAGCCATAAGTTCCCAATATAAATACATAATTATCGTAGAGATTGAAAGGGTTATTATTTGATACGAATTATTGGTCTGGTATGAATGGATGATCATACATATGTTGTTGGAAGTTATAAATTGGTTAGGAATGATGGTGGAATAAATTGTTAGTTAATTGTGATAGATGGATGAACTAAAACTATGGTTATGAGATGAAAAGATATAACCTACAAGGTGTTTGATAATATTCCTAAATGGCATAAGTTATTGAATTTGTTACTAATATTGGTCCCATTGAATGTTGCATTGTAGATTGCAGTTGCTTAAGTATATTGGATCATTGTAGTATCTTTAATGGGCAATATTGAGGTATGTATGGCTAACTTTAACCTTTGTAAAGTCACCCTGTTTGGTGTACGAGTAATTGGTATGCATTACTTATGTAGACTATTTGTGAATTTTGGTTGTTTGACTGGTGTTAAGTCAAGATGGCCTATGTCATGATTTCTTGTTATTAATATGACTTGAACATTGTTGGTTAAACGTCCCGATATGATGGTGTAAATAAATGGAAACAAACCAAGTGTGTGTGTGAATATGTTTATATGGTAAGGGATGTTGTGTATGATGGAAACAATACTGATGTCAATGAAAACTCTTTGTAAATTGTAATTATTGTTGTGAGATGATATTCTGGATGGCTCGAAGCCATGTGATTGAACTGTGAAATATTGTTGTTGGGTGAAATGTGATTGTCCGCCGGGATCAGGTTGTGCGCCGCAACACAAGACGATAAATTGTGGGTTAGGGTGATAAGGGTAGCCGAGGTAATAAGAATGGAATGTGGTCATTATCACCATCTCAATGAAAGTTTGTGAAATCATTGATATGATTAAATGATATTGAAAAGGAAAAAAGGAAAGATTGTGAAACTTGTTTGACCTTGGTTGTTCCTTTCATGTGCATTGTTATTGATACTATTACTGTTCGTTATCTTTGTATTGATTTATTTTACTTGGGATAAAGTTTATTCATACATACCTGTGCAATTCAAATGTACTGATGTCCCTTTTGCCGGGGGCGCTACATTCGTTTTATGATAGTAGGTGGTTCTATAGCAGGTACTCCAGTCCACCGACAGTAGCACCTCCTCCATTTTCCATCACCTATATTGGTGAGCCCCTTTCCTCTCGGGGCCCTATGTGGCTCATGCCGCTTTTCCTTCCGGAGTCTTTTTTTGGTATTTGTGTAAGGTATAGCCGGAGCCTCATTAGCAGCAAGTATTGTAACACACTTTTGTATCTATAAAGGTTCTGTAGGTAGGAAAACTTAGGTTATGTACTTATGTATTTTGGGCAGTATAACTTGTAGATCACATAGAGTGAGCATGTATGTTATTATGACTCGTAAGCATGTGTTTAATCATAATTGGATATTTCACTTGTATAATGAGTATTGAAATCACGGGGTAACATGTGGGATAGGAAAGACACCCAGGTTTGCTGGACTGGGGGTACCCAGTCGAGCGCCGATCACGCCCCTCAGTTTTGGGGTGTGACACATATCAAATCCCGGAACATTGCCCACACATTCCGCAATAAGGAAGAATTGCTTCACTACTTTGTTATTTTTTTCACTAAAAATGTATGCAGACAATAGCCCTGGACATTTAGAAGTTCTCACTCCGCCTAGAGATCCTAAGGCCTCGACAGAATCCACCGCGCTCTTTCCCCTCAGTCGGATTTCCACCCTTTAGGAGGGTCTCGCCAGCAAGGTTAATAGCGGAGCAACGGACCCCAATATGTGAACCTGTCATGATCGAATGCCTTCTTGTACAGTCGAGCGACGAGTGAAGATCTTCTTTTAAGGGCGCCATCCCCTCGGAATGACCGGGTAACAGCATATTGTGTTTCCATAGGGAATCATACGATCCAAGGAGTCGTGCCCGCATGAGCCAAGCTCATGAGGATGAAGTAATATGTATATTTACGCCAAGCAATAAAGATTATTTTTCAGCAACTCGTACTCCAGAAAAAGGGAATTTCAACATGCTCAGGGTAAGGGCCTCTCTACCAAATTCATCATGAAATACTCGGAGACTTAGACCCAACAATTCTGCACCCGCATGACCCCGAGGTCAAAAATATGGGTTCATAAGGCCCCAATGAGGCAACTCCGAGCTCACAAATAATGGTATTCGATCCTAAGAAAACTCAATGACTCAGAGATCGTCGCTAATAGCCATGTACCGGAAAACCCGAAAGTGTAAGACCCCGAGAGGGCATACTCCATGTAACCAGATTTATTCTAGAAAACAATGCAAATTGTAAGACCTCAATAGGCATGACAAACTGTAAGACCTTAATAGGAATGAAACTCAAAATCTCGTAGTTTAGTTTATACGTCGTATTTGTAAGAATCTCTTAAGGCATACCCTTGGTGAAGACGCCTAAACTATCACTCGAGATTAAAAATTGCTCCAGCCAACCACATATGACAACGGTCAAAACGGATGATACAACCAAATTAACGTGACTCGGGGATGCACGATCGTTGTTAAACCAAATCGCAGGCCAGTACTTCGAATATACTTCAGAAAGAATCGGTTAAAACTTGCTTCCCCTAACAGGCAAAAACAAGCTTCAACCATGTCAGCTCCAAATTTTTAGGCTTCGACCCACTTAGCCTACAAGCTATGAACCTTCCGAGGTGCTCAAAACATCACTGATAACGACTTGAAATTGATGTTTCTCTGGAACCAATGATGGTGAGGCAAAATTATTTCAAAAGACCTTAACCAAAAAAAACAAAGCTTACAAAAAGCCCCCGGGAAAAAAATGTAAGAGTCATTGTCGCCTACCAAACAAGCCTTCGGGCCACACACTAAAAGTTCTCAACGACTAGACAGCATAAGAGCTATCGTCACAAGCTTAAAAAATGACAACATGAGGATGAAAATGAGATCGAATCGTAACACGGTTCAGAGAATGATCCAATATAGTTAACTATGCAAGCCTCAAGGCCACATATACCAAGGTCTCAACAACCAAACAACGTAAAAACCACTGTCACCAGCTAGAAAATCGAGGAACTTGAGGGTTAATTAAAGATCGAGTCGTAATGTTACTCGGAGATTGAACCCAAATTAGTTATAACAACAAACGACCAAGGGTGAAAAACCATCGTCATCCGCCCATGAAATAATTTAAGGGTCAATTACAAACCGAGTCGCAACGCGACTCGGAGATTGGACTCAAAAGAGTTGAATGCAAGCGTCGGAGAGCGGGCGATAAAAGCAATCATCATTCGCCCATGTAGAAATAAAAAGAACTTTATGGTCAACTAAAGCTCTAGTCGCAACAAGACTCGAAGACCGTACCCAAAATACTTGAAACAGCAAACGCCTAAGGGCAAGAAATAAGAAATTAGTATCCGCCCTCACAGGCACAAAAGATTAAAGGTCAGGCAAGCTCGAGTCAATTCTTAACTCGAAGACAAAGCCTAAACGACCAGGAAAAGTGCGAGGGACCCAATGCCCGCTCACGTCGAATATTGCACATTAAAGCATCCGGGCCTTCCTAATTAGCTCCAGACCTACGAGGATCCCGCCAAATATCAAAATCAGCCCGCCAAGTCAAAGGCAATACGGAAAAGATACGAAGGAGGTAAAGCTTCAATTTTTCTATTATCTTACATATGCAAGGGGCACAATTTCATCTACCAACATGCCCTACAAATGTTAAATACAAAGGGGAAAACAGCGATGTCTACACTCTGCCCCAAAAGGCTACAACCTGTCGGCTTTGCTCTCTGTGACATCAGCAAGAAGTGACCAAGCGTCATGCTCGTCCGCCTTAGCTCGAGCCAATTCCTCAGTGAGGATGAGGCCTCCTGGGCCGATCTCCTTGAGCACCTCCTTTCGGTATCTGTAATGAACGTATTCCTTGATCCTCCTATCCTGGTTGAGGGCCCGCTTCAGCTCGGCTTGGGTGTCAGCAGCATTTTTCATACGAATCGCCATCCCCTGCTCAACCTTGGTTCGACTTAATGCCACTTCAGCTCGAGCGTCAATTATCTCAGCCCTAATCTATGACATCAGACTTTAGTTTTTTTATCATGCTCGCTTGAACCATAGTATTGTCTCGAGCCAAATGGATTTTAACTTCTAGGGTGAGAACCTTGGTTGAGGTGCCTCTATCCTCTAATTCTTAAGCTTGCACCTTAGCCCTTAGATTGCCACAAGCATTCCTGATGCGGTCGATGTCACCCTTGCGTTACTCCTTCTCCTTGCTAAGAAGCTTATGGGACCTAGCCTCGTCCAGAACTCTCTAAAGCCTGGCTCCTTAACGAATAAGCTTACACCTAAGTCTATCACAAGCCTGCAAAAAAAGTTTTATAAATAATGGAGGGAGTAGAACACATAAGAACTGCACCTAAACTAACCACTAAGTGAAGGCGGCAGACTTCCTCGAAGTCGGAGCACACTCCTGTTAATCTTGCCTCTTCGGCCCGTGGAGAACCAACCTCAAAAAAAGCATTTTCACTCGGAGGAGATGTTGTTCGAGAATCTAACACTCTAGGAATAGCGAGATCAGACAATGCCCTCTCCTCGAAGATGCAGGACCGTTGGGCCCCATGAAAAGCTTCACCATACTGCGGGTGCAAACCCTGTTTATGGCCTTCATCCCTCAGCTCGCAGGGCAATAACTCCTTCCTCTCTTCAGGAGAGTGCCACATCATCTCAAGGAACCACCCGACACCAACAATGGAAAATTTGATCCCAAGTATATGAAGGCCAAGGCCAAGGCAGCATGCGCGCATACCTTGGTACCTCATTTCCCATCTAACAGGGGATGCAGCTCGCCACCTACGATCATTGCAAGTCGAACGGGTCACCAACCTCCGGACCTAGCCAAGCAGATCGAGAACTTCACCGAGCGTCCATGAAGTTGATGAAAAAAAGAAAAAATACAATCACTTAACTAATTTCTACTATAAGCGAAAATTTGAAAAAATACCATATGCTTTATCACTTGCATAATTCCATCCCTCCGGATATGGCAAAATCTCCGTGAGTATAATGGCGGCCGTCCGGACCTGTACAAACAGACTAGCCCATTATAGATCCCTATCTTCTTCATCATCGATAACAAAGGGCGTGGACGAACGACACATCAAGGTTAGCAGGCCCTGGTGATGAAAAGGCACATACATCCTGAAAAAGGTGGCTGAGCGCGAATTCAAGTCCAGCCCTCTCTGCAAACGACCTAATCATCAGCAACACTCGCCAAAACGATGGATGTATCTGCGCCAAATTAACCAAATACTTCTAACAAAAATCAAGCACGATGCTATGAAGGGGGCCAAATGATAATGGATATAGGTATACGCTAAAAAATCCATCGGCAATGTCTGTCACACTCTCACCTAGGGAAAGCACCTGCAGCGTCACCCCCTCACTCAACCCGCAGTATCTCCTCACCATCTCAAGATGCTATTCTTTTATCAAAGATAAGGTCCTCAGAGCGACTTCTAGCGGATCTTAAGTGCCAGGAATGACACTTACCACTCCCTACCGGGCCGGCCACAAAGCAGTTGCCATAACTATGGTGAAGTTGACAGACTAGGTCGAGAACGTACACAACCAAATTTTGCGCCTGAAGAAATGAAGAACTCTATGCCAAGGCAAAATGATAGATATCTAAAATAGTAAGGCCTTTCGAAGAGGCCAGAGGTGTTATACATGGGAATTAGCAGGGATTCACCTATCCAGAGTTAGCCTCGGGAGGCCAACGACCTCGAAGTAGATCGATGGAGCGATACACGACCCCGGAGGAAACCTTCAACGAGAGGCCAGGACTTAATGAGTGTGCCGTATTTCCTCCAACTTTGAGATAATATGTCGGGACTCATTTTTTGTCTGTTGAGGGAAGCCTGTGTTTAACCGGTTCGTTCTGAAGTAGATTCGGAGGATTTTTTAGCAATAGTCAGGTATCCCCGAGATGCATTTTTAGGCTGTAGTAGCCGTTTCGACCGGAGTTGTATGTGTTTTGCCTGGGCCATTTTTGATCCTGAGAAGTAGCTTTAGGCATCTACACTGAGGGTATGCCCTTTAGGGATTCTTACAAATGCAACGCATAGCCTAAACTACAGGATTTTAATGCATGTTGAGGTCTTACAGCTTGCCATGCCTGTTGAGTTCTTACAGTTTTCCATGCCTGTTGAGGTCTTATAGTTTTCCATGCATGTTGAGGTCTTAAAGTTTTCTATACCTGTTGAGGTCTTATAGTTTGCCATGCCTGTTGAGGTCTTACAGTTTATGGAGAATCGATCTGGTTTTCCGAGGCTGCCCATTAGGGTCTTATAATTTCGGATTTTCCAGTGTGTGGAGATTGGCGACAGTCTCCGTGTCATCGTTTTTTTGAAGACATCTTTTCATGAGCTCGGAGCTATTTCTGGGGGCTTGATGAGATTTGAGTTGTTTTTCGGGGGCTTGGTGAGCCTGACATTTCAACCCTGGGGTCGTTCGGATGTTAGATTTCCCAAGTCTCCGAGTATCTCGGGACGTATTTCTTGGAGATGTCCCTATCGGGGGAGTGCTGTGATTTCTTTACTTTAGCAAAGGAAGGTATTGGCGATATGCTCTAATCTATTGATGCGATATATGTGTAGTCAAGTTGACTCGAATGACTTATAGGCCAAGACAGGCTATTTTACTAATTCTCACATTGCTTTGTTCTTGTTTAGGAGCCTTTCTTTTCCCCTAAAATAAGGGGGGTGTTTTCTATTTGCCCGATATAATAATACACGTTCTCGTCTTAACGATATTTGGCTAGTTTGACAGCTTTGGACTGGTACATCATTTCCCCGTAGGGATCTTTATTCAGCGCTCCTCTAAGTCTGGTGGATTTCAGGGTTTATTTCTATTTTGAAAATAAATTAAAAGAAATGGTAGTACCTTGAGATGGGATACTTTTGCGTGCTGACTTGCCTTGATCGCCCAAGGTCGGGTGTGTCACGCGGGTTTATTTTTGCATTTTGTCAAACCTGCCCGGGGATGAGCCCTGATTCACCTGTGGGCATATTCGAGGCTGGGGTAAGGGGACCAAGAATGTATCTTGTATTGCAAACATTTTTCTCGCCGCATATTGCTCTCCATATATGGTTTTGACCCCGTACTTTGTTGGGAATTTTATCATTTGGTAGAGAGTGGACGGTACTGCTCTCAAGCAATGTATCCATAGTCATCCGAACAAGGCGTTGCACCTAATGTATCCCCCGATGATGTGGAACTTGGTGCGTTGGGTTACGCCGGCCACGGTGATGGGTATGATTATCTCATTTTTTGTTGTTTCGCTCGCCATGTGCAACACGTTGAGGACTTAAGTGGAGGGTACAATCCGTTCAGTTAAACGGAGCTGTTATTACCCTTGACCTGATAATATTAGCCGAGCTACTTGGATCGATGAGTACACATTTTATATGGAAAGCATTTATAAGGATACCAGAGCATCGTTGTGGGGTTGAGAAAAAGCATATGTATCTTCTTCACTGAAGGTAAGGGTGTCATCGGGGTTATATCCTATAGTCCGTTTCTCCTTTGTGATAGATATTTATGTTTTCCTCATCATGGGTTCTTGCGGGGTATCAGTGGCGCCCATGATCATGTGGAGACGTGTTGAGGTTTGTTTAGTTCATTCTTCTTGGCTGCCTCCTTATCTTGAAACTAATTTTTGGCCCAATCATTGAGGAATTCTTGTAGGCGCCCTTTGTTGAGCAGTCGGGCTACTTCTTCTCGTAGTTGATGGAAATCTTCGGTCCAGTGACCATGTGTGTTATGGAACTCGCACATCAAGTTGTAATTTCTCTGCAAAGGGTCTGACAACATTGGTTTAGGCCACTTTGCATCTCGGATTTTGCTGATAGCGAACACGATGTCTGATACATCGATTTTGGGCTTTCTTTTAAGATTCATTTTATATTTACGGTTCTACGAAGTTTCTTCATGTTTTTCTCTGAAAAAATTCTATTTTTTGACAATTTCAAGAACTAGGGTTTTCTCGACCATGTTCTCAAAACATTTCTTTGATTTTTAAAACACCACTACTGTGTTTAATCGATTATTTTACGCTTTCTTGTTTCCTTGATTGTTATGCTTAACCCCCAATTTTAGGTTAACCCGTATTATGTATATCCTCTTATTACCCAATCATCTGCACTCTTGTGTTCTCCGTGACTCCTATTTAATTCGCTACAATGACCTCTTCTTGTTGATTTCTATGAATATTTCTTCCTGTTAATTATGTGAATGCTATTTAAATGCTTTATAATTCCGACCTTTACCCTAATAGTTGTTTGTTTGATGACTTGTGCTGATCCTCTTATATAAAAATCTCAAGCTTGTGATGCGTTCCTTAAATATATGATCTCATGTATTCCTTATGCAATTTTGTACCAATTTTGAAATATTTCTATAATTATGTGATGCTTTCCTTGATTATTTTGGATTCCCTGGGATTACAATTCAATTAAGGATTCCTTGGTTTGATTCTCGAACTGATACCCTATTTTTTTACATAGTTATTTCAACTTTTACTTAATTACCCACTTTATATTTGGCCTTTATTATTCACTATGTGATTCCTTGCCTTAATCAACCTTGCTGAAGTGATTTCTTTCCTTATTCTACCTTGACTCACCATTTGAACTAGACTCATAAATTAAAGGAGTCCAGTTGTCTTAATTGACACTGATTGATTGCTATTTCCATGTTTGTGCATTATTTGACTATGTACTGCTTGTTTTCAAAACTATATAAAGATTTGCCTTCCCTCTTCACACACACACTGAGATTCACACGAAAAAATACACTGACACAAATTGCCTTTGAAATCACTCATCATACAAACATAACCAAGACTGAGTAGTCTCTACTACTTTTGTGCTTTTGCATACTACTGCTGCTCTCATCCTGCATATTATTGTCTCGTAGTTGTTCTCCTTGTCCTGCATACTATTACTGCTTTGTTATCTCCGACACTTTTCTATCATTTAGTCTCTAACTCGTATGTTTTGCTATTTAGCTTTGTAGCATCTACACAATATGCTCCAGTTTTTGCTTGCTTACTTGTTGTTCCTTATGTGTTTCATCCTTTGGTTCCACTGCTTATCATGTAAATAGCTTAAGTCTGAATATGTGTCTTGGTTTCCATATGGTTCCTTGTGATTATGTCGTTAGTACACCCATGTGTTTCCATATGGTTCCTTGTGATTGTTGTCACCATGCTCTCATTATGTGCTTAAACCTGCCTCTCCTATTACTTGAGTGTTATGTAGTCCTAACCCTATTAATCTGTCCTATTTTTGTGACAACTATGTGATAATTATATGATAATTATAACTCTATCTAAGTGCTAATATCAAAGTTATTTGTCCCCAATCCCTTACCCCTGTTTATGTTTGCTCTTTCATGAGTTCTTTACTTACTGGCTGTCATTGTATTGCTTCTCTCTATGATAAAATATTTTACCAAAATTCTTCATCACTTTCTGAAATCATCTTTTCAAGGCTGTTGTCTCAATTACTCTTTTCAAACTAATTCTCTTTAAAAGATCTTCTTCCCACATTTCACACTATTCTTAGACTCTAGGCTCTGCCCCCTTCGAGTGAGCACTGCCTTGGGGACCTCTGAGTACCCATTGAACTCTGACACTCAAGGATGGCCTTCTACACTGCACTTACTCATTCTTGGCTAGGTTTCCTGGGTGTGAGCACTTTCCAGGATCTTCTGAGATCCTTATAGACTATGACACACTTGGGTTGGAAGACCATGGCATATAGAAAGTGGGTCTGGTACTTTGGGCCTACTGTTAGGCTCTTCATAGTATAGCTTCTTGATTATTCTTTTATTTAGTTACGTAATTCAGCAATTCTGGCCTGTAATAATTATTTGTAAAACACTTCGGGGATGGATAGCGAAAAGGGTGGGGATGATGCATGCTTAGCATAATTTTGGGTAGAAATCATGCTTTAGGATTTACTTTACCTCTGTGCGCAATAGAAATCCTGCATAGGACATATTTGAATTAGATATAATGTTTCCTCAGGTCTATTCATCTATGCATATCATCACATCTATGTTCATTTAAGGATCCACGTTAGATATTAATGACTACATGCTTTACTAGAAATAGCGCTAAATAACTTCTTCATTTGAAACAATACTGTCTCCGCACGCATGTAGATATCCTGTTCTTAGGTGTATTATCGAATCTATTTTCAGCATGTCTACCATTTTTTAAATATGGGGTAAGTACTCAATAAAACACCTAGGAAAACCTTAGGCCTAACGTTTTCCAAAATCGATCAAAAACAAGACTCGATTAGTTATACACTGCCTGTTCAAAACAAAAAATGGATTTTGGAACTAATCAGTCATATTTTTGTAATTCATTAAAACTTGTTGTTTGCCACTATTTTTTTTCACATCTAGAATTCGTGTTGAGGTTCTGAATCTGGGACCTTTATTGATGTTTGAAACGTGCTAGTTACATGACTTATTTGTGGAGGGATATTTGAGCCATATAACTATTTATGTGTACCCCATCTGTGCAAGTCCTAATTGTTTCTCTACTTTTTGCTTAGGATTTTATCATTTAAAACCTAGGGGTTCTGCCTAGTACTCACCCCATAGGATTAGTAGTCCTAAACAGCCTCTGGGACTTATTGGACAGGACAGGTAATAGAACATAATAAGCCTCGTGACCAACTCACGAGTTTTAACTAACCTTTATGGGGTGCGAGGGTAGAATATGGATATGATGATTGGTGCGCTAATATCACGTTCGACCCCTCTTCTGAGGAGTGATTGCCGGATATTGCATTGATGTGATCTATATTGATTATAAACCTAGGACTCACTGCCCTTTATGTGTTTTCTTATTTGTTTTTCTCTATAATTTATTTAAATCGTTTTTTTATCAAATTCTGCCTTATCTTTTTTTTTTAAAAGAGTTTCAACTTGTGCAAGCCCCTTTATTTGAGTCCTAATTGTTTATTTGTAAAGTCACAATATAGCGTGGTCGGGAACCACCCTAGTGGATCTTGAGGGGTGCCTAACACCTTCGCCTCGAGATAATTTCTAGCCCTTACTCGAACTCTAGTTTTCCAACTCAAAAAAACCCTTAGTGTCTTAATGCACTTAATCATTAGGTGGCAACTCTTCAAATCCAAAAACTCAAATCCCAAACGGGAAGAGAGTTGTCTTCCCAAATGTCGTAAACCCGATTTTGCGAGAAAAAGGAGGCGTCGACAACATGGCGACTCTGCTGGGGATTTTTTAGGCTTTTACCACTTCATGTTATACATGACTTTATTGCTTTTTTATTGCTTTAATTAATGTCTTTATTCGAAACTGACATGGCTTTTTTGTTTTGTTTTCTTTAACCCTTTCATTTACTACTTTCCTTCAATGTCGTTGTAATTTTTGAGCAACTATTGTAATCATTATGAATGTGAAAATATGTGACAATTTGTTTCATTTTTTTGTAATTGCATCTTCAACATCATATTCCACTCGTGCCAAACAAATACCATAGCAACACTTATAATAAGTTGTTGCGCTCTTCCGATAATATTACCCCCTAAATTTGGCGGAGGCATAGTTACAGTAAAACCAGTCGATCAGCGGTGCAATCAACGGTTCCATGCCTTTCCCTCTTGAGATCTCCGCTCAAAGGTACCGGTATAATACCCCATAGAAACGTTATTCTATTTAACTGTGCATGCATCACTGTCAAACCTAGCCGAGTCAGTTATGCTCTCCGCATAATGACTCTTTAAGATAGCCTTGTCCAAAGTTCACTGGGTTTCCTTGGAACCCAAACGGACAACAAAATATTCTGTGCATTTATTTGGAGAACTAAATGCCATTATGCTAATTATTGATTTAAATAGATGAGTCCAGTAGGGTAAGGAACTAACACTTTGTTTTGTAGAAAATGATGCATGAAATCCCTAGATTCGGCATGGTAACCAAATATTTGGGGAATTTACCTTCTCTTATGGAAATCCAAACTGAAAACAAAATCATAGAGGCTGCAACCTTATTCTGGGACAGTGATAGATCAGTGTTTCGATTTGGGAACCTGGAGATGACCCCATTTCTCGAAGAAATAGGAGGGTCAGCTGGTATTCCTTGGGAGACTCCGGGTTTGCTTATGCTAGAAAACCGTAAGGATAGGGGTTTCCTCAAGAATATGGGGTTGAAGAAGAACCCATACTTGACCTATTTGAAGTATTCTTATATTCCTTTCGACTATCTGTACGAGAGGTACGGCCATAGCAAGTCCTACCGCAACTACCCAGATGAATTCGCCCTCACATCATTGGGGCATATCCACATGAGGGTCTTTGTCTTTATGTTCTGCTTTTTGGGAATGATAGTGTTTCCTAAGAAGGCTAGGATCCATACCAGACTAGCCATGGTCACCAAGACTCTAATGGAAGGGATTGGAGGGCATCCTTTCAGCATAGTGCCCATGATTGTTGCTGAGATATACCGAGCCCAGGAAAATTTTCAACGAGGGGCCAGTCACTTTAAGGGTTGCAACTTACTACTCCAACTCTGGCTTATAGAACATCTCCAAAGGGGTCAATACTGTCTAGAGATTCTGCGAAGGCCATGGAATGATCATATAGCCTTCCACCATCCCAAGAGAATGAACTATATTCCTAACATGTTTGCTCAGGAGGGAGACGCTCGATGATGGGTAGAGTTGTTTGAAAATCTGAAAGAAGACAAGGTGCAGTGGATGTTCGAATTGTTCCCCACTGGAGAGTTCATCATCTGCTCTTGGGACGCTCCATTCCTTATACTCATTGGTCTGAGGGGAACTTATCCCTATGTCCCTCTCCGAGTCATGAGGCAGGCAGAGAGGAAGCATGTCATACCAAAGGTCGAAAAGGTGATTCGTTTTAGGGCCAATTTCCAAGACGATAAAAGTTCGTACAAATGTCAATCTCAACACATGTGGAATTGCCAAATCGTACTGGAGAAGGATTCCATATAACCTGACACATACCATGCCGGTTACACCCCATACTATCCAGGTTGGTTAGAAGAAGATCATGCTGGGTTAGGACAACCCGGGTTTGTTCGAGGTCACAGGGTCATCGACGAGAGGGCTAAAATAAAGTTTAAGTACAACCAGTTGTGCAAGATGATTAGAGAATGCGAAAGTGAACATCAGGAAATTCAAGAAGCAAATCAGAAGTTGATCGAAGAATGGAAAGATATGGCTGTCAGCGCCAACAAGCGACTAGGGTATTTGGAGCGAGGCTTGGTAGAGCTGGAAGGGAAATTCATCCGGAGGATTGAGAATTGCCAAAACGCTGAGAGAAATGAAGGAGGACATTTGGCTAGGGCTTTTTTGCTGTTGGGACTGCATGAGCTCGTGAATCTATTCGATGGAGCTAAAGATGCCGAGCCTGGGGAAGGTCCTTCTGGGACCAAGTAGTTAGGAGCATTTTTCTTTTTCACTTTAAAGTGTAATAAGGCAAATGGCCATTGATGGCATTTTACTTTAAGCAATTTTAGTGTCGTTTTGGGATTCGTCTTATTTTTACCAATAAAGTGAGGCATTTAGCATTATAAGTTCTCCAAATCAACTTGTCGCTAGGCCTACATCCGGCACAATGAGGCACTCAATTTAGGACACGAGTTATATTTTTATACTATGTGTTCAAATATTGCAATATTTTTCCCGGAATCCATACTAACTTGTTACCTTTGTTGTTTTCCTTTTATGTTATTACCCTCCCCAAAAGGTTAGTTCGTGAACTCTGGCATTATCATCTTACTCTAAAAGATCTATGGGCAGTCCACCACCTCCTCCTCCAAGTCCTATGAGAAATAAGAACAAAGCAAATATGGAAGACTTGAACAACGTCAGGAAGGAGAACTCAGTTGAAAGGGTAGAGGTTCCTTAATGTATTCAGGTGTCTAAGGAAAGTGCCGCCCAGCTCGAACAGAAGTTACTGAAATTTCAAGAAGAGTAGGACCATGTTCGGAACTTGGCAAGCTTATCATTCTCCCTCACTACCCCAGGCGTCAACTTTCCCTATGCCCAAAACCCTATACCTCCACAGAACATCCCGAAACCACAAAACAACCTGTTACCCATCAAAATTGCAACAGATGTCACAACACCCCGCTTCTCATTCACAACCCACCAAATGATCATGCCCACCACACCCCTATCTATGTGGAAACCATGCCACAATACACTCAACCCATTTCAAGTACACCGGAGTCTGATGACAAAGATTCTCTCTTTGTGAACCTAGCCGCTAAGCTCAATAAACTGACTAGCTGAGTCCAGGGTGTTAAAGGAAACAAAGGTATTGAGGGGTTGAATTATGAGGATCTTTGCATTTATCCAGATGTTGAACTTCACGAGTGGTACAAACCTCCCATGTTTGAGATGTTTGATAGCTCAGGCGATCCTAGAGTCCATTTGGGGACATACTGTGATAAGCTGGTTGGTGTAGGAAGATATGAAAAGATTCGCATGAAGCTCTTCATGAGAAGTTTGAAAGGTGATGCTCTATCTTGTTACATTAGCCAAGATCCCAAGAAGTGGACAAGTTGTGTAGGGATGGCGTCCAATTTCATGGACTGCTTCAGATTCAATACGGAGAATGCGCTAGATGTCTTCTACATATAGAATTTCAATATGAAACCTACAGAGACATTCCACGAGTATGCTACTCGTTGGAGATCAGAGGATGCTAAGGTCAGGTCGACCTTTGAAGAAGAACAGATGAACAGGTTTTTCGTCCGAGCTCAGGATCCACAGTATTATAAGAGGTTGATGCTGATAGAGGGCCAGAAATTCTCCGACATCATCAAGCTATGAGAAAGGATTGGGGAAGGCATTAAAAGCAGTATGGTCACTAATTTTGAGGCATTGTAGGTTACCAACAAAGCCCTAGAATCTGGTGGCACATCTAAGAAAAAGGTGTGAGTGTCTTGATGGTTGCACAGAGAACGAAATCCCCAATAAAATACCAAGCCTACCCGATACCTCCTCTCACATATCAACCTATCCCTAATTACCAAGCACCTCTGCCCTCTTACCAAATTCCATCACCTACTTACCAATCATCTCCATCCCCCACATATCAACTTACCCCACCAAGATATTCCCAACCCACACCTATCTACCAAGCTTATAATGTTCAGCCTTCTCACTATTAATTACCTCCCGCCCGCCAAAACTTCCCCAGGCCACACCCTAACTTCGACCGTAGACCTCCCAAGAAATACACCGCCATCGCCGAACCAATCTACCAGATGTATGAAAGACTCAAAGTTGTCAGATACGTCACCCCAATCCCTACCATAAATCCAGAAAATCCTTCCCAATGGGTCAACCCAAACATAACCTGTGCATACCATTCCGGTATGAAAGGGCATACCATTGATGAGTGCCGATATCTGAATGGTAAAATCCAAGCTTTAATTGACAACAAAATAATTGTCGCATGCAATCCTTTGCCTGATCATATGGGTGGGGGTGTGCACATGATTGAAGCAGAAGATGATTGGGACCCAAAAGGGTCGATTGGATTAATTGCCGAAGGTGACGAGAAACCAACAGTCACACTGAATCCAATTATAGTGCAGATCTAGCCCTCTGGGGATGCTAAAGTAAACATGTTCGTGCCTCTCGAGCTTGAAACACCGTCATCCACAAAGACCACAGAGCCAATAAAGGTGGAGTTTGGGTCTCCAAAGGCACTTGTACCATTTGAAGTTGCTATTTTACTACCCAGAACAAGGGTGCCCATTCTTGTAGCAATTTTAGCTACAACACCATTCCATACACATGAAATTCCTTGGGATTACACCGCCAAGGCAAAAAAGAAGGGGAAAACTAGGTCTATAGAAGCAATTGCAGCACAGAGTATGACCTAAACCGGTAGGGTTTATACTCCGAAGCATTTAGTTAAATCAAGTAAGCAGGCCTCTAGACGACCTATTGAAACTGGGCCCGATGATCTCTAGCGGAAGATACAGGAAAAAGAATACTCAGTTGTTGATCAACTAAAAACAACACCAGCGCATATCTCAATCTTAGCTCTGCTGCAAAGCTCCGAGACACATAAGAAAGCCCTGATGAAGATACTGAGCGAGGCATATGTACCCAGTAACATAACTGGAGGAGAGATGGCGAACATGGTAGGACAGATATTGGAGTGTCATAAAATCACTTTTCACGAGGATGAGTTTCCCCCTGAAGGGTTAAGCTACAACAAAGCGTTGCACATCACTGTCCAATGTGAAGACTATTTCATCACCAGGACGTTGATTGATGGATTGTCCAGCCACAATATTTGTCCATTGGTGACCCTCAGAACATTAGGGAAGAGTCTACATAAAATCAAGGATGGGGCTATCAAAGTCAAAGCTTTTGATGGTTCTTAAAAGTCCACTATTGGGGAGATCCCTTTATGTCTGAAAATGGGACCAACTTGGTTCGACGTCGATTTTCAATTAATAGACATCCCAGCATCTTACAACTTACTACTGGGACGACCTTGGATCTACGTTGCTAGAGGTGTAGCATGAACCTTGCACTAGGCAGTGAAGTTCGAGTGGAATCACTAAGAGGTGATTATTCATGGCGACGGTAGTAACCCCATATACAGTCAGCAATCGGAGAAAGAAGGAAGCTAGGCGGAGAAACCTACCATCACATTGAGCGAGTCAATGCCGTGTACAAGAATAAATGGTGGGATAACAAAATCGAAAGCATACTAAATTAGAACGGGTATGAACCTGGCATTGGGCTCGGCAAGAACCTCCAAGGAATCACCAAGCCTATTAAATTGAAGAAACATGGCACCACATTCGGGTTAGGGTATGTATATACTTGGCAAGAATTTAGGAACTGGTCGCCACCATGGCACGACCCTTACTATCCACTGGAGCACCTGATACCCGTCTGGAGCAGACTTTCCAGCCAGCTAACATCATATATGGGTCAGAAGAAGAAGAAACATTGGCGGCGATGAAGAATCTGTTCTTGAAAGAAGACAATATGGACTGTAATGTCATTTTTGAGGAGGAAAGGGAGGAAGGCCATTCTATACAAGCTATGAGCCGAGGAGCATGCTTCAACAATTGGTCTGTCAGAACTACTAAGTCTCGGAAAGCTTCGGGTTAGCAAGGCTGAACAAAGCACTACGCATTATCTTTTACTTTTTAACTAGTTGATTTCCTTTCCGTATTTTCTTTAAATTTTGAAAAGAGCTCCAATGTTCAAAAACAATTATGGAATTTATCAAAGTATTTTATTTTCTTATAAATCTCGCTCTTATTGTTTTCTCTGTCGTTTACTTTATTTGCATAGCATTACTATTACTTATCTTGATGAACCAATGAATGTGACATACAACGAGATAACACAACAAACTGATATAGACTCAGAAGAGGATGAAATACCAGAAGAGATCATTAAAGAGATTGAGGACTTTGAGAATAAGCCAAAGTCTAACTTGGACAAAACTGAGGTTGTCAACTTGGGGGATACAGAAAACTTCAAGGAAATGCACATCAGTGTTCACCTGTCGCCGTCAGAAAAGGAAGAGTACACAAAATTCTTAAAGGAAACATATTCACCTGGTCGTATGATGATATGACTGGTCGTAGTACATCTATTATAGCTCACAAACTACCACATATCTGACATGTCCGCCGGCAAAGCAGAAGCTCAGGAGTTTCAAGCCAGATATGAGTTTGAAAATCAAGGAGGAAGTTACCAAACAAGTCAAAGCCAAGGTCCTCAGAGTAGTGGAGTATCCAACATGGTTGGCCAATATCGTTCCAGTGCCAAAGAAGGATGGGAAGGTCAGAGTTTGTGTCGACTACCGGGACCTCAACCGGGTCAGTCCAAAAGACGACTTCCACTTGCCAAACATACACATCCTGATTGACAACTCCGCCAAGCACGAGTTGTAGTAATTTGTTGATTGTTTTGCTGGGTATCATTAGATATGGATGGACGAAGAAGACGCAAAAAAAATGGTTTTCATTACAATATGGGGAATGTATTGTTACAATATGATGCCGTTTGGATTAAAGAATGCTGGGGGCCACCTACATGATGGCCGTGAATACTATTTTCCATGACATGATACACAAAGAGATCGAGGTGTATGTAGACGATGTCAACATCAAATCCAAGAAAGCCACTGACCACATGGAAGATTTAAGGACAACTGCATTCGGGGTTCCAGCCGGAAAACTACTTAGGTTCATCATTAGTCAACGAGGAATAGAACTGGATCCGTCAAAGTTTAGGGCCATTCAAGAATTGCCACCACCAAAGAACAAGAAAGAGGTTATGTGTTTCTTAGGGAGACTTAATCATATCAACTAGTTCATAGCTCAGTCCACTATAATTTGTGAGCCAACCTTTAAGATGTTGAAGAAGGACACCACCACTAAGTGGACTGATGATTGTCAGAAAGCCTTCGACATAATCAAGGAATACCTGTCAACACCGCCAGTTTTGGTTCTGCCCGAACCAGGTAGACTACTATTTCTCTACCTTACAGTACTGGATGGGGCATTCGGTTGTGTTTTGGGACATCATGATGAAACAGGGAGAAAGGAGCAAGCCATCTACTATCTCAGCAAGAAGTTCACCCCATACAAGGCACGATATTCCCTACTACAATGCATGTGTTGTGCTCTGACTTGAGTAGCTCAGAAGTTGAGGCATTATTTCTGTGACTATACCACTTATCTCATATAAAGGATGGATTCGCTGAAGTACATCTTTCAGAAGTCCATGCCCATGGGCAAGCTAGCCAAATGGCATATCCTGCTCAGTGACCTTGAAAGTGATCAAAGGACAAGCACTAGCCTATCATCTTGTCAAAAATCCCATGGGTGGAGAATACGAGCCTCTAAAAATGTATTTTCCTAACAAGGTGGTCTCTTTCATAGGAGAAGACATTGCAGAATCCTCTGATGGCTGGAGAATGTTTTTTGATGGAGTAGCAAACTTTAAAGGAGTTCGCATTGGAGAAATTCTAGTATTAGAAACAGGTCAGTTTTATCCGGTATCCGCCAAGCTCAAGTTTCCGTGCACCAACAACATGGCCGAATACAAAGCCTGCATCTTAGGCTCAAGCTGGCCATTGACATGAATGTTCGGGATTTATTAGTGATTGGGGATTCTGACTTGCTCATACATCAGGTTCGGGAAGAGTGGGCAACCAAGAACTCCAAAATACAGTCGTATTTGCATCATGTATAGGAGTTGAGGAAGAGGTTTACAAAGACAGAATTTCGGCATGTCCCCAAAATCCAGAATGAGTTCACCGATGCATTGGCCACTCTATCATCCATGATTTAACATCCAGATAAGAACTTCATTAATCCTATCCCGATAAAAATCTAGGATCAACCCGCTAACTGTGCTCATGTCGAGAAAGAAGAGGACGGAAAACCATGGTTTCATGACATTAAGAAATATCTGGCTACAGGAGAATACCCAGAACTTGCACACACTACTCAGAAGCACACACGGCGAAGGTTGTGCAATCAATTCTTTCACAGTGGAGGAATCCTGTATAGGAGGACTCCCGATTTTGGATTATTAAGGTGTGTCGAAGCAAAGGAAGCATCCAGGTTGTTGGAAGAAGTTCATGCAGGGACCTGTGGCCCACACATGAATGGTTTTGTCTTAGCCAAGAAAATACTCAGAGATGGTTATTTCTAGATGACTATGGAGACAGACTGCATCCAGTATGTCCGAAAATGCCATTGCTGCCAAATTCATTCAGACATGATAAAGGTGCCTACTAATAAGCTTAATGCAATAAGCTCACCATGGCCGTTCGCCGCTTGGGGAATGGATGTCATCAGACCTATCGAGCCTGCCGCATCAAACGAGTACATGTTCATTCTAGTAGCAATCGATTATTTCACCAAATGGGTTGAAGCAGTATCATATAAGGCAGTGACCAAGAAGGTTGTAGCAGACTTCGTCCGTGACCGTATCATTTGCCGGTTCGGCATCCCAGAGTCAATCATCATCATTGATAATGGTTCCAATCTCAACAATGATCTGATGAAAGCAATGTGTGAGACTTTCAAGATTAAGCACAAGAACTCTACAACTTACAGATCTTAGATGAATGGGGTAGTAGAAGCAGCCAATAAGAACATCAAGAAGATACTGAGGAAAATGATAGCAAAACACAAGCAATTGTACGAAAAGCTATCATTTGCCTTATTGGGATACCACACCATGATTCGCACATCAACCGGGGCAACTCCCTATATGTTGGTTTATGGCACTGAGGCAGTCATCCCGGCCGAGGTAGAGAATTCGTCCCTGAGGATTATACAGGAAGGGAAACTTGAAGATGCAAAATAGGCGAAGAGTCGATATGAGCAGTTAGCCCTTATAGATGATAAAAGAATGAATGTGGTTTGCCATGGTCAATTGTATCAGAACAGGATGTCTAGAGCTTTCAACAAAAGAGTCAAGCCGATACGGTTTATGCCAGGACATCTGGTGCTGAAGAAAATTTTCCTGCATCAGGATGAAGCCAAAAGAAAGTTCTCTCCTAACTGGAAAGGCCCACACGTGGTTCACCGGGTCCAAATAGAAGGAGCCCTCATACTCGCATGAATGGATGGAGAAGTTTGGCCAAAGCACATTAATTCAGATGCAGTCAAACGTTATTATGTGTAATCATTATGATTTCTTTATGCATGTAATATGAACTACGCCTGACCTAATTCCCGTTTAAGAGGGGATACACAGGCATCCCTATGGGTTCAGTCACAATTCAATAAATTTTTCATTTCCCCCTGATATTGGAAACTGGGGCAGAATTTTGAGGAGGACCCTCAAAATTCCGAAGTCAGCTTTAGGCCATTCATCACACACAGCCATCAGAAACCCCAGCCTAGCAAACTGGGGAAATATTTTGAGGAGGACCCTCAAAATTCCAGAGCATAAGAGGTAACAATGTCTTGAACCACGTCGCAGTCGTCGGTTCCTCTAAAAGAAAATCATTTTAAATTATGTATTTACATCATATTTTTTAAAATTATATTACAAAATCATGCATGGATACCATCAAAATTACTTTTTAGCAACACTACCCCAATGAAAACAATAGTCGAGTAGGACGAGCAGAGTCTACGAGAAGATGCACTAACCCTTCCCCCTTTACAAAACTCACGATTTTTCTTTGAATGCAGGCACCCCAATATATATAAACATCAAATACGATTACATATTCATATTTTGTAGGAGTACAACTCTCAGGATTATTGCTCGCTTACAAGTGCTATCCGCACACGACAACCCCAATGGACACAATGACAATCAGCTATTAGATATCATTTCTTAGCTAAGAAATTCCGTTACTCTTCACCTTTATTTCGTGCATTGCATAAGGCTACCTTTCCTCCTTTAGAGACTAAGCATTGTCTCGATCTTGCATTCCTTTGCATTGCATAAGGATACTTTTTTGCCTTCCGAGACTAAGCACTGTCTCCAACCGTATGGCTGAAAGATCGCCAACTTTTAAACCTTGCATGGCTGAAATACTTCCACCTTCCATATAAGTCCTGCAATCAGCTAAAAAATCTCCATCTATGTTTACACTTTACATCAACTAAAATATCGCCGACTTTATTTAAATCTTTACATCAGCTGAAAAATCGCCAACTATGTTTACACTTTAAATCGGCTGAAATATCACCAACTTTATTTAAATTTTTACATCGGCTGAAAAATTGCCATCTATGTTTGCACTCTTGTCGGCCGAAATATTGCCAACTTTATTTAAATCTTCACATGGCTGAAACATCGCCAACATTATTTAAGTCTTTGCAAGGTTGAAACATTGCAAATTTTATTTTTTCCTAGGTCGGCTGAAATAATGCCATTTGCATTTATGATTTACATTGGCTGAAACATCGCCAAATCTTGCATTTCATGGGCTAAAATATCGCCAAATTTTCCAAAGGCGTCATTGTTCGGAGGCACCATTTTCATATCCCGAGAATGCCATGACATGGCATGAGGACCTCGCTTTTATCTTTTGCACATCATTATTCAAAGGCATCATGGTTCAGAGAAACCATTGTCATAGTCCGAGAACATTATTTCATAGCATACGAATCCTCTATTATACGCTTCATGGCCCAGGACGTCATGGTTTGACGACGTCATCCTACCCGTCTAAAGACAGCATTCACGGCCATCACAGCAGGAGCAATCTCACTCCGGTTCCCACAGCCCATCTGTCCCTGACCATCCTTCCCAACCTAAATATTACGTCCATCCTTTTCAAAACCTCTATCGGTATATTCCGCCGATGGATCCCCGAACTACGCCTGACCTGATTCCTGTAAGACCAGGGATATGTAGGCAACTCAAGAGCCAGAGATCGGTCAAAACCTCTTCGAATCGTTTCTTTCGGTCAAAATTGGCCATCATATCTTAACCCGACAACTCTTTCATCCTTCCCGGGTAAAGAGGGGCAGTTGTTGATACCAAATTTTTTCCTACATATTTTTATACTCAAAATATTCTCAAAATAGCCTATACGTGCATATATAAGCATGACCAAAAGTTTTGATATCATTTATTTTTAAAGATCTTTAAACTAATTTATTATTTATTTTAATACTACAAAACTCAATAATTATTCCCAAGCTAGCATTTATTGGTAAATAATTTATTACTAGTATCATATTTACACTAAGATATAATTAATGTAATTTTTGCATACTTTTATGCATTTCTTTGGTATTTTTGAAGCTAAAATTGCATATAATTGAAATTATAGCCTACTTTACAATTAACAATATTTCATAATTATAAAATAACATTTACTATTTTTACATTAATATTTATATGTTATTAATTAGTTCAGTACCTTTAATTTATTTTAAACTATTTTTTACTATTTTATAAAAATAATAAAAGGAAAATTAACTATTTATCAAACAACCCTTAATATTTCAATTATAGCCAAAATGGCCACGCCCCTACCAGATTGTTTTTTTAAATGGTCCAATACCCTGCCTGAACCAACCCAGCCCAATCCCTGATTGACCTGGTCCACTCCCGTTTTAATCTTAGTCGTTGATCAAATGAGATCAACAGCCCAGATTTAATTTCCTTAATTAAACCCTCACCTACCCCCTTTCCCCCGTCTCATTTTCGAGACTCCTCATCTTTCTCTACCTATCTGGTACTCTCTAGAAGCACTTTGACTTCTCCCCTCTGGCGGGGTCTGTTCACCCTCTCCGACTAGTTTTCTCACCAGAACCTATGGCTCATCACTACTTCTTGGTCATCCACCCGCCTCCCAACCACTCAGTGATTTCCTAGGCTCCTCAGATGAATCTGGAACGGTTCACTCACCCCCCTATGTATCTCTTGCCATTTCCCAGCCAATCGTCGGCCGTTTGAGTAAATTTGCAGTATCTCCGACTAAATTTATGCCGTTTATGAGGTTTTCCCTCTTTTCTGGCTTCCACAAAACCCTAGTTCTCTATTTTGGGATTTCTTTTAAGATCCATTTTACATTTACGATTCTATGAAGTTTCTTCGTGTTTTTCTCTGAAAAATTTCTATTTTTAAACGATTTCAAGAACTAGGGTTTTCTCGACCATGTTCTCAAAAAATTTCTTTTATTTTTCAAATGCCACTATTGTGTTTAATCGATTATTTTATGCTTTCTTGTTGCCATGATTGTTATGCTGAACCCCCAATTTTAGGTTAACCCTTATTATGTGTATCCTCTTGTTATCCAATCATATGCACTCATGTGTTATCCGTGACTCCTATTTAATTCGCTACTATGACCTCTTCCTGTTGATTTCTATGAATATTTCTTCCTGTTAATTATTTGACTTCTATTTAAATGCTTGATAATTCCAACCTTTACCCTAATGGCTGTTTATTTGATGACTTGTGTAAAAATCTCATGCTTGTGATGCTTTCCTTAAATATATGATCTCGTGTATTCCTTATGCAATTATGTACCAATTTGAAATATTTCTATAATTATGTGATGTTTTCCTTAATTAGTTTTTATTCATTGGGATTACAATTCAGTTAAGGATTCCTTTGTTTGATTCTTGAACTGATACCCTATTTTTTTACACTGTTATTTTAATTTTTCCTTAATTTCCCCTATGTATTTGGCCTTGATTATGAACTATGTGATTCCTTGCCTTAATCAGCCTTGCTAAAGTGATTTTTTTCCTTATTCTACCATGACTGACTATTTGAACTAGACTACTCAATTAAAGGAGTCCAGTTGTCTTAATTGACACTTATTGATTGATATTTCCATGTTTGTGCATTCTTTCACTATGTACTGCTTGTTTTCAAAACTATATAAAGACCCTCCTTCCCTCTTCACACACACACACACTGAGATTCATACGAACAAACACACTGACACAAGTTTGATACGCTCAAATTACACATTAAGAAATAGTGTAAAGCAGTCGATATAAAATATAGTAACCCAACAAGGTTGGGGTTGAATCCCATAGGGAATAGGTGTGAAAAGGTTACTCGAATAATGTGTTGCTCGACTAAAGTCGTAATTCTATTACATTAACGACTACAATAGTGTGAATTAATAGTAATAAGAGTATGGATTGAGTTTGTTTTAAAATAACAACTAGTTGGAACATTAAGAGTGTGAATAATTAGATTAATGAAACCAAGGTTGTGTGCCCTTTAATGAAGTGTAATGCTATCGGTGTTAATATTATATATTTCTAATGGAAGGTCCTTTTGATATGCAAATATTGTCTAAATGACTACCCAATATTTCCCAATAGTTGGGTAGCATTTCCTCTTTATAATTTTTCCAGATGTAAAAAAGTTGCAATTCAGAACAATCAATTTATGCCAAATAAAACCCACTTATTCCTAAGTGATTTCATTAAAAAATGTTTAAACCCTTGAGTCATTGCTATTTACTTCTTCCAAATTCTTACGCACTTTCCCAAGCAAAGCAAGAATTTAATGGCATTTGTTAATGTTTGCAACCACCAACAATAAATGAAGAATGAGAAATAAATAGATATCAACCAACCATTATATATATATATTCAACGTTAAACAGCCATTAACCTAACAACCATTTAGGGTCCACAACCTTAGTACTTAAAGTTAGGTACTCATACTAAAATATAAAAAACAAGAGAATATTAATTTCCATAAAGCTTACAAAGTTAAGATTCTTGACCCACAGGATGCCAAAAGTGTAGAATATTTACGTCTTGGAATGTAGCTCAAAAACTATACAAGATGAGCCCCCAAAAACATCATAAAGCTATTTATAGTGGACTGAAAATCGGGACAGAAAACGGACAAAAATACCCTTTTAGGTCAGAAATGCGGCCGCATTCTTGTCGCATAAGTGACATGGGGTCCGCATTTTGAACGTCCCCATGTCAGACTGAAACCCTAGTTTTCAGATCTTCATCGCATTCTAGCTCTGCGGTTCGCATTGCAAAAACGCGATCGTATTTTGCATCGCACATTCATCCTTCAACAACCTTAATGGTTGGTTTGCGGTTCACTTTGTGGCTCACAGACAGGTTCTGCGGTCCAGTCGCATAGTGGACCGCATTCTTGACTTGAGATTTGCCTAGGAGTCTGCTTTTGTCTGCGATCTGAGTGTTAATTATGCGGCTCGCATATGTGATGTTCAATCGCATAATGCGTCGCAAAACTACCTTTTTTCTACATTTTGCTCTTTTCTTGTATTTTATTTCAGTTCCATGATCATGGGTCCTTAGTCCTTATGTACTGTAAAAACACAAAAATTACATAAGTAAAGGAGATAATTGCATTAAAACATGCTAAAATCTAAGCAACTAGTATTGAAATGTGCCGAAATTCCCCGGCACATCAACACCCTCAACTTAAACTCTTGCTTATCCTCAAGCAATTTATACGACACTCTCCTATTCTAGACTCTATTTACAGAACATGAACCAAAAATGACCATGAGTGGTGTTTGTTGCTAGTACTTCAAGCGTGACTTCTATTGTTTTAACCTTCCTAAACCAATCAATATATACAAGAAAAGCTACTCAACTTGTGAATTTTTAAGCCTTCGACAAGGTGACTAAGTGCTACCCTCAGCTGAGTGCACTTGTATTTGACTCAAAATCTCAACTTATATTAAAAATTACAGTTCATGTACCCTCACTAGAAAGAAAGTCCCAAAATCACAACATATATAATGACAATAAAACAAAAAGGGACGAATTCACAAAGACACTAACTCTCGGAAAAGAGTTTCAAGTGTTTCAACATACCATACCCTAGGCTTGCCCTTATTTTAATTAATCGTATTTTTCTAAGAACGCTCGGTTGGAGATCCCATAAGGACTTTTTAAGCTTATAATGTAGGTTTAGGGAAGGGTAAAGCATTTGGGTACAAGTGACTTAACCCTCCTTGAACACTACTCACATTTTTCATTTTTTGCACTATGTTTCTTTTCAACCCACAATGCCTCATTGGCATTTAGTTCCCAATATAGAACCACCTTAAATACCTCTGTCATTTTCTTCATTGCTCCATAATTTATAAACACACAAAGATAAAATTAATTTTTTAAATGTTTTCTTTTTAGATCTTGAATAATTTAGCACACACACTTTGAGTTATATGATCCTACACTCATTGTACAACCTTATCAATTTCCATTTTGATATCACACCCCCAACTTAGGCTTTTAGCCTCACTCGCGATGTTCAAGGAGGGACGGGTTCAAAAGAGGGAATTATTTTACAAAAAGGGAAAGGTTTGTAATGAGGTATCCAAAGAAAAGGTTAAAGGCTCAAATGGGGTGAATAAGGTTATTAACTGCACAATGGGTGGCTTGAAAGGCTAACTGGCTTTAAAGATTACAAAGACTGCCTAAGGTCATCTCTCCAACCAAGTGTAATTATTATAAGCATCGAACGACCAACCGGGCAAGTTCTAAATGGCATAAGAAAACACAAGAACTATATACACAAAGAACTCACACACATGGCAAACGAATTGTTTGGCTCACATAGTTTGAAACCCACGAGTCAACACTTGGCAACTCAAAGCTTTCATCATATGTACAAGTATAACTCTAGGTAAACATAGAGCCACAGAGCGAGCCTCAAGTTCACACAGTTGATATCTTTCTCTATAAGGGTATATGCTATATACATACACACATGCTTGAGACTAGACAACTATACTAAATAGGTCAAGGTGTTTCGTTCTACTGTCCTGGTTCTACTATTACACCCTTGTAAAAGAACACGGGGAAGAAAAACCTAAGGGAATTCATTGCTAGGTACTAAAGATGGATGGCTATCTACTTGTTTTTTTTTGTTTTTTTACATGCATAAGGGTATCATATTCACAAGGGTACCATAACTTATGCAACGAAATCACAGAAACACTAATATAAACATGCTCACAAACTAAACAACACAACTAGTATAAACATGCTCACAAACTAAACTACACAACTTATGTACATAGCCCATATTAACATACAAAGAACACAAAATACACATATGTCCAGCAGTTGATAATGTCACAAAGATACCAATATCACAAGGCTACCACCCCCAACTTAAGATCATGCATTGCCCCCAATGCAGAAAAACAAAAACAAAGAGTGTAAGGGGATCCCTGAGGTGCACTAAGCGATATGGAAGTCAGTAGCATGCTCTACGATGGGAGGGTCACTCTCCGATGCTGGAACTGGGACTGAGGGCTCGGCATGAGGAGGAATCACAACTGTAGGAGGAATCTCTGGCTGGTCCATAATTGGAGCTGGGACCTATGAGCTGCTAGACTCGCCCAATGATTGCTGAGTGGCTAATAGATCTGCAGTGGCAGCCAAATCTGCTAGCGATTATTCCATTGCTATCTTGAGCTACGCTCGCTCCACCTCCTCAACAATCGGAGTGAGAATCTGCTTGCCCTTCTCCTAAGGGCCATAATCATCTGAAAATCCAGAACTCACCTCATCCTCACCTTTATCTGTGTCCTCATCCTCAGACTCAATGGATCGTACGGAACCCTCATCATCAGGAATGTCAATGCATACAGGAGGAGCTGGAGGTTGGGGAGACCCAGCTGTAGGAGGGGAAACGTTAGTCATAAGTTTCGAAAAGTCAAGGCCCAAGTCCAGAGCTGTTGTGCCTGTAACCTGATCACCATCTGTGAGAAGGAGGGATGATATATCAAACTCCAAGTTCTGCATCTTTTAAAGCTCGGTATTCATAGAAGCAACCTCCTCCTTGAGTGCAAGCAACCCACTAACTTCACCTTGCTCTATCTTTTCCACCCTTAAATCAAGTTGCTGCAAACGATCCTCATACATTCATTGTTGCTATTGGAGGGCTGTCACCACAGATTGCATAGGAGTCAGTGCTTACTTTATGAGATTGGGAAATGTCTTCAAAAGCTGGTCTGCCTTAGCATTGGCATGCTGAGCCAGTAGACCAAGATTTGAGACAGCAGGAATTGCAATAGAAGTTTGGACAATGGTGGATTGAGAAGTAGGCTCATAAGTGGAAGGGCAGGCCATTGTAACCTGATGAGTCACCGGAGTCTTGGAGTCACTGTTCTCTAGATCAACTGGATCCTGAACCTGAACCTGTGGTGGGGTATCAGCATCAGGGATATGAGTGATATCAATATCCCATGTCTCATTCTCGGTTTAGTCATATTGTGGCATAAGGGGAACTTTCACAGCTTTACAAAGGGCTTTGATCAGGCACGCTAAAGGAAGTGAAGTGGCATGTTGCATTGCCCGAATCCCTATTTCTTGGAAGATCAACGCTCAAACATCTATCTTGATACCAGTCATGATACAGGCAATGAGAAGAGCCTTCTCAATGGCTATTTTAGTTTCATTTCGAGTTGGTACCAATCTAGAAGTAACAAAACTGAGCCAGTAGTGACCCTCGCTCGTGAGATCCTCCTTATATATCTTGTGTCGAGGGTTGATCCGAGCGGGAGTACCCTTTGCTATTACTGACGCCATCCACCCACGTTCATTTTACCTATTCGCAAATTTAGCATTGTGTTCAGCAGTGCATGCTCTCCAACTAGGGAAGTACAACTCATTTATGGTGGTAGTGTTGCAGAACACAATCTTCCCCCGAACCATGATAGTATTAGTGAAAATTCTGTTGCATTTGTGGTGTGGTGTCCTCGAGGCTCCATAGGAAGCATAGAATTCCCTCAAAATGGTCTCATTGTACTCATTGAGTGGCTCAACAAAGCACTCCCATCTCCGTGCTTTTATGTTCTCCAGTATATGGGGGTACTGGTCTTTGAGCCCGTTCAAGCTCAATTATTTTTCGGCCAGGATTTTGCGCTTGGCCAGTACCTCTCTATATAGTTTCCTTGACCCCTAGAACCCAAATCAGAGTTGGAAGTCTTCTACTCATTTCCTTCGCTCTTCGGCCTCTAAATTGACTGAGGTCCTGAGCTCCTCCTCCTCGAACTAGGAGGGGCATGGATATTTTCCTCTGTTCGCAAACGCTTTACCCGTGATGCTTGGCGACTGGTGGAAGCCCTTTTTGATACAGAAGATGAGTGTTTATTTGGAGCCATATCTGCACAATGGTGAAGTGTGAGTGACATTATTAGCAATACTAACAAGAATTAGACAAAATTTAAAGCAAAACACAAAATGCGTCCTGATTCTGCGGTCGCAAAACCATAATGCAGACCGTAGAATCATCACAAACCTGTTAGTCTCAAATGGCTCTCAGTTTGTAATGGGTTATGCGTACACATAACCACTATGTGGACCGCATTACCATTATGGAATGGACATGCCCAAAACATAAATCACATAATGCGATCGCATAACCCACCACATAGTGGGAAATGCGATCGAAGAACAACTGCACAATGCATGCTTTTAATTGGGTGGTCTGTGTCACTCTGTGGTGGCTTTGTGGTCCGTATATCAATTATGCAATCACAAAGTCACCGCATTTCACCATCTTCTTCATGAGAATTAGGGTTTAGTTTTGCAGCCAAAATACAGACCGCATTTCCACTCGTGCGGACCACAAATGCCTTCGTCTTCAAGATTCAAACAACCATCTCAACAATGGTGTCCCTATTTCCTTCTACCCATTACCCTCGATAGTTTCCAACCCACAATCAACTAAACTACGGAGAAACAACTGAATACAACAACTTATAAACACCTATTTGCAGAACGGGATAAATGAGAATCAACGAGCACCCAATATAAATCATAAACAAGAAGAGTGGGGAACGGGTACATACCAGCGAGACTTAGTGTGCACACGACTGGGATGAGTTTGAAGATTTGAAGCTTGGAGGATTCGATCCCTTGTTGTTTATTGCCCTGTGTTTGTTCGTGTTTTCCCTTTTTATTCTTTATTCTTTTTGTTTTCTTTGTTCTTTTTACTTTTTTTTGATTTGTTTTGAGTGAGTTAGAGACTAGATAAATGCGGCCACATACCTTGTCAATTCTACGATAGGTAGGGCATCGCATAACACACTATGAGACCGCATATGTGTTATGTGGTGGGTTCATTTGGGATGATAAAGAGTCAGAAATGCGGTGCCAAATGCGATCTCATAAGTGAAATGCGGTCCGCATAGTGCATAAACACTTCGCAGTCTGACACTCAAGTTTGGCCAAACCCACTATTTGGGTCCGCGATCAAAATGCAGTTCCCTTATTTGAAATGTGACCACATCTTTGCAGTAGACTTTGCACGACAATTTTTCTTACCTTTCTCATGCATTCACACCATGTGTTGTGATCTTTTGAACCTCCTGCACTCTAACACACTTTAAATTGCTCAAGAAAACCTATCTATAAAAATTTAAAAATTCAAAGAACAAAAGAGTGTTACCACACATGGGTTGCCTCCCATGAAGTGCTTGATTTAACGTCGTGGCACGACGAAGTTGATGTTCCTTTGGATTCAGTCAATGGTCGGAAATGGACCATCTTTTAGAGCTAGCTGCTCTGCCACATGTTTTTCTCCATTTGTGCCCAGGTAATGCTGGATGCGTTGGCCATTTACCTTGAATGTACGGGACCCATCTTCCGATGCTAGTTCCACAGCTCCATAAGGAGAGACACTTACCACTTTGAACGGACCGGACCATTTGGATTTAAGCTTTCCCGGAAACAATTTGAGCCTGGATTTAAAGAGCAAAACCAAGTCACCTGACTTAAACTCCCTTTTCAAGATCTTCTTGTCATGGACAAACTTCATCCGTTCCTTATACACAGCTGCACTTTCGTATGCATGGAAACGAAATTCCTCCATTTCATTGAGTTGTGCCAACCTCAAACTTGAAGCTTCACCCCAATCAAATTTCAACCTTTTTAGAGCCCACATAGCTTTGTGTTCCAATTTTACAGGTAGATGACAAGCTTTGCCGAAGACTAACCGATATGGAGATGTACCAATAGGAGTTTTGTATGCCGTGCGGTATGCCTACAATGCGTCATCTAGTTTCCTTGACTAGTCTGTCCTGTTTGCATTAACAATTTTTGCTAGAATTTTCTTGATCTCCAGATTGGAAACCTCAACTTGAACACTAGATTAGGGATGATAAGGTATGGCCACCTTGTGCTTGACGCCATACTTTTCTAGCAGCCCCGTAAAAGCCTTGTTACAAAAGTGAGACCCACCATCACTAAGAATTGCCCTAGGCATGCCAAACGGAGTGAATATGTATTTCTTCAACAACACTGTCACACTTCTTGCCTCATTGTTAGGCAAAGTAATTGCCTCAACCCATTTTGGACACGTAGTCCACAAATACCAAGATATATTTCATCCCATAAGAGCTCACAAATGGACCCATAAAGTCGACACATCGATGATTTCTATCTCCATCACAAAGTTTATAGGCATTTCATGCCTCATGGAAATTGATTCTTGCCTTTGACATTGGTCACAAGCCTTGACCATTTGATTGGCATTATGATAGATTGTCGGCCAATATTAACCATATTCAAGTACCTTGGCCGCCGTTCGATTTCCCCCATAATGACCCCCAGCCAGCGAGTCATGGCATGCTTTTAGAATAGGCATAACTTCTTCTTTGGGAACACATCTTCGGATGATGTTGTCGGCACAAACACAGAACAAGTATGGCTCTTCCCAATAATATTGCCGACAATCTCTCAAGAACTTCTTCTTTTGATAAGACTCCAAACCTTCCGGAATAAGGTCACTCACCAAATGGTTAGCTATGACAGTATAACATGGAGCAAAAGTGCTAGATAGTGCCAAGATTTGTTCATCTAGGAACGAATCATTGATTTCAAAATCTCCCTTTGGTCTCTCTTATTCCTCAAGCCTTGATAAGTGATCCGCTACTTAATTTTGAGTTCCCTTGCGATCTGTGTATACTATCACCTTGGATCCTAACAAATAAGCCCGAAACTTCTCAAAGGCATAAACAATGGCAAGAAGCTCTTGTTCAGTCACTATGTAATTTATTTGTGCCCCATTGAGTGTCTTACTTGCATAATAGACCGGGTGGAGAACCTTGTTGTGACGTTGGCCAAGCATTGCTCCAATAGCTACACCACTAGCGTAACACAGGAGCTCGAACGGAAGATACCAATCGGGCATGACAATAATAGGTGTCGTGGTGAGCCGTAGCTTCAATTTCTCAAAAGCTTTGACGTATTTTTCATCAAAAACAAATTTGGCATATTTATCGAGGAGCTTGCACATAGGATTTGCAATTTTGGAAAAATCCTTGATGAACCGCCTATAAAATTCAGCATGCCCCAAGAATCTTCCAGCACCTTTTACGGAAGTAAGTGGAGGAAGCTTGGAAATAATTTTGATCTTAGCCCGGTCAACCTCAATTCCATGCTTTAAAATTTTATGCCCCAATACGATGACTTCATCCACCATGAAATGGCATTTCTCCCAATTTAGCACAAGGTTAGTTTCCTCACATCCCTTAAGCACTTGTCTAGGATTGTTAAGACAATGCTCAAAAGAGTCACCTACTACTGAGATGTAATCCATGAAGACCTCTAGAAAATCCTCCACCATGTCAGAGAAAATGGACATCATGCACCTTTTAAAAGTGGTCGTAGCATTGCACAAACCAATTGGCATCCGACTAAAGGAAAAAGTTCCATAGGGACAAGTGAATGTTGTTTTATCTTGATCATCCAATGCGATGTTGATTTGGTTGTAGCCGAAATATCCGTCAAGGAAACAATAGAATGAACTTCCCGCTAGCCAATCAAGTATTTGATCAATAAAAGGCGTTGGTCTTTGCATGTTGCACTTTTGTTCATCCGATAATCCATACACACCCTCCAACCGGTCACCGTTATTGTTGGGATGAGCTCATTTTTGTCATTTCAATTACGGTCATGCCTCCATTTTTCGGTACACATTGCACCGGGCTCACCCAAGAACTATCGGCAATATGGTATACCACCCCGACATCAAAACACTTGATGATTTCTTTCTCTACCACTTCTTACATTGACAGGTTCAACCATCATTGATGTTCCACACTTGGCTTCGTGTAACTCTCCAATTGGATCTTCTGTTCACAAATTCCTGTGGGAATCCCTCGGATATCTGCAATTGTCCATCCAATGGCTTGTCTATGCTCCTTCAAGACTTCCAACAATTGCTTTACCTGCACATCATTTAACAAAGACGAAACAATTATGGGTAAAGTATCATTAGAGCCAAGAAATTTATACCTTAGGTGCTGGGGGACTGGCTTGAGCTCTAGTTGTGGTGGCTCAATAATTGATGGCTTGGCGGGAGGTGTGGCCCTATTCTCCAAGTCAAGAGAAATATTTGTCGGAGTATAAGTGTAGGAGCCAAGATCCTCCAATGTATTTACCGAATCCATGTCTTCACCATCAAAGTTAACCAAGATAGACGCCAATGCCTCGCCAAGGCATTGTTCTTCCATTTTCAGTTCGACGGCACCTTCTACCTCATCAACAACATCTATCACTGAAATGCTCTCATACTCATGGGGTAGTTTCATACCCTTGCTCGCTTGAAATATGACTTCTTCATCATTCACCCAGAATTTAATTTCATTCCACTCCGAATCCATGAGTGCCCTTCCCGTGGATAGTAATGGACTCCCCAAAATGATAAGGATTTATTTACCAACCGCACAATCAAGAACTACAAAATCAGCGGGCAAATGAAACTTCCCCACTTTTACAAGTACATCATCAACAATTCCCACTGGTTGTTTGATTGACCGATCGACCATTTGCAATCTCATACCAGTGGGCCTTGGCATACCCAACCACGCTTGCTTATAGATGGCAAGATGCATTAAGTTGATGCTAGCCCTATTATCACATAGGGCTCTTGCTAAATCACGGGCCCCGATGGTGCAAGGACTGGCGAAAGCTCCCGGGTATTCTTTCTTTTGGACTTTGGTTTTGGCAATAATAGAGCTATCCCAGTGAGTCATGTTTGCTACCTCATTCTTTGTGGTCTTCTTTTTGGTGATCAAATCCTTTAAATATTTAGCAAACCCTTGCATCTCTTGAAAAGATTCCACAAATGGAATATTCACCGTGAATTTCTTGAGAATGTCGTAGAATTTTTCAAGTTTGCTATCATCAAACTTTCTCGCGAGCCTTTGAGGAAATAGGGGGGAGGTCTAGGAATAGGTGGAAGACCTTTTGGTTTCTCTTTCACTTTTTCCTTCACCTCTTCCCTTTTTCTTTTTGAACTTTCAATTCCTCCAGAATCTTTTCAACCTCGACAACACTTGGCTCTTCAACCTCAACCCTTTGTTCGGACATTTTTTCTTCAACAGTTTGTTCACCCTCTCCGTGTAGCACTTTCCCACTCCTAGTAGTGATCTCAATGATGTGAGAAGTTGGGCCACTCCCACTACCTCTTGGATTTGCAACCGTGTCATTAGGGAGTGTTCCCTTTTGTTTTGGATTGCTCTTTGGAGAGGTCTCTCATTTGCATCTCCAATTTTTGGATGGAGGTGGTATGAGATCCAAAAACCTCGGTCTTGTTCCTCGTGGAAGCATCAGATTTTTCTTGATTTTGCAACACTTGCTCAAGCATAGCTTCCAACTTATATTCACTAGAATACACTTGGTTCGAATACTGACCCTTCGGAGGAACATAGGGGTTTGATCTCCGGTTAGAAAAGTTGTTGTTGTTCCAATTCCCTTGGTTTGAGCCACCTTGGTCATGTCTCCATTGTTGGTTGCCTTGCCCTTGCAGGTATGGTCTCCATTGACTTTGTTGTCCTTGAACCTAATAATGTTGTCTTTGATACCCTACTTGAGGGTTGTTGATGTAGTTAGCTTCTTCAAACTCTTCATTAGAGAAGGGTTGCACATCCTCGACTACATTCACCTTTTTCATTTGATTTTTCGTGAACATTATTGTCAACACATTTACATTTGTGGCCAACCCTGCAATTATTTGGTCCCTCTCTTAATTATTCTTGATCAAGTTGGTCAAGGAAGGAGAACCATATGTAGCTCCGCCTGAAGTATCCTCAGAATGCCAAGTTTGATTGTGTTTTGCCATATTTTCAAGTATTTGCGTAACTCTCGGAAATAACTTGTCCATAAACGATCCGTCCGCCTAATTCTTCGCTATAGCTTGGTTCATAGGATCCAAACCCATATAAAATTTCTCTAGCAAGATGGAATCTGGAAATCCATGATTGGGAGACCTCACCAAATATAATTTGAATTGATCACATGCCTCGTGTCGTTGTTCCCCTGGTTGTTGCTTGAATAAGAAAATCTTATCTCGAAGCTCAAACTTATTGCTCTGTGGGAACCATTTTTCCAAAAATGCCCGAACAAGTTCAGGCGAAGACCGAATGGAATTTGGTGGCATGTTTTGAAGCCACTTCCTTGAAGGCCCTTAGCCTTAGGGCATCATCTGAGACATTGTTCTGCTTATGCACAGCACATACTCCCAAGAAGTTCCTAAGGTGCTGTGTTGGATCATCATCAGTAGAATTCCTGAAAAACCCCTCCACTTTAAGCATTAGGATTAGACCATGTTCCACTTTGAAAGTCGAGTCACCAACAACCGGAGGTACAATAGCATGTGTATCGTCAATGTACTCATCTATGTCTGTAAACGAATTTTCTTCCACTTCTTCCTCGTAGTCAAACATGTTTTCCTATCAAAACAAAGCAAAGCAAGCGAAGAGTGATGGAATAGAATAAGACATAAAGTAAAGCACACACTAAATAGTAATTTCAAAACCGTATTCCCCGATTACGGTGCCAAAATTTGATACGCTCAAACTACATTTTAAGAAATAGTGTAAGGAGGTCGATGTCAAATATATTAACCCAACATGGATGGGGTCGAATCCCACAGGGAATATGTGTTAAAAGGTTACTCGAATAGTGTGTTGCTTGACTAAAGTCGTAATAATATTCAGTTAACAACAACAAGAGTGTGAATTAATAGTAACAAGAATATGGATTGAGTTTGTTTTAAAATAACAACTAGTTGGAATATTTAGAGTGTGAATAATAGGATTAAAGAAACCAAGGTTGTATCCCCTTTAATGAAGTGTATTGCTATCGGTGTTAATATGATATATTTCTAATGGAAGGTCCTTTTGATATGCAAATGATGTCTAAATGACTACCCAATATTTCTCAATAGTTGGGTATTATTTCCTCTTTATAATTTTTCCAAATGTAAAAGAGTTACAATTAGGAACAATCAATTTATGCCAAATAAAACCCACTTATTCCGAAACGATTTCATTAAACAAGGTTTAAAGCCTTGAATCTTTGCTATTTACTTCTTCCAAATTCTAACCCACTTTCCCAAACAAAGCAAGAATTTAATGGCATTTGTTAATGTTTGCAACCACCAACAATAAATGAAGAATGAGAAATAAATAGATATCAACCAACTATCATATATATATTCAATGTTAAACACCCATTGACATAACATACATTTAGGGTCCACAGCCTTAGTATTTAAAGTTAGCTACTCATACTAAAATACAAAAACAAGAGAATATTAATCTTACAAAGTGAAGATTCTTAACCCACAAGATGCCAAAAGTGTAGAATATTTAACTCTTGGAATGTAGCCCAAAAACTAGGCAAGATGAGCCCACAAAACATCATAAAGCTATGTATAGTGGACTGAAAATCGGGACAGACAACGTACAAAATTACCCTTTCAGGTCAGAAATGCGGCCGCAGTCTTGTCGCATAAGTGACATGCAGTATGCATTTAGATTTCCCCATCGCAGACTAAAACTATAGTTTTCAGATCTTCATTGCATTCCAGCTCTACGGTTCGGATTGCAGAAACACGATCGCATTTTGCATCGCACATTAGTCCTTAAGCAACCTTCATGGTTGGTTTGCGGTTCACTTTGCGGCTCGCAGACAAGTTCTGCGATCGCATAGTTGACCGCATTCTTGACTTGAGATTTGCCCATAAGTCTGCTTTTGTCTGCGATCTGAGTGTTAATAATTGCGGCTCACACATTTGATCTGCGATCGCATAATGCATCGCAGAACCACATTTTTCTACATTTTGCTCTTTTCTTGTCTTTTTTCTTTCATTTCCTTGCTCCTAGCTCCTTAGTCCTTATGTACAGTAAAAATATCAAAATTAAGTAAGTAAATTAGATAATTGCATTAAAACAAGCTAAAATCTAAGCAACTAGTATTGAAATGTGCCAAAATTCACCGGCACATCAAAATTGCCTTTGAAATCACTGACTACACAAACACACCCAAGACGGAGTAGTCTCTACTACTTGTGTGCTTTTGCATACTATTACTGCTCTCATCTTGCATATTACTGTCCTGTAGTTGTTCTCCTTGTCCTACATACTGTTACTGCTGTGTTATCTCTAGCACTTTGCTATCTTTTAGTCTCTAACTAGTACGTTTTGCTATTTAGCTTTGTAGCATCTACACAATATGCTCCAGTTTTTGCTTACTTACCTATTATTCCTTATGTGTTTAATCCTTTGGTTCCACTGCTTATCATGTAACTAGCTCAAGTCGTAATGTGTGTCTTGTTTTGCATATGGTTCCTTGTGGTTATGTCATTACTACACCCATATCCCTCCCTTTCATTGAGTCTGATATATCTCGAGTTCCTTCTGAGACTTTAGTATCCTTATGTGTTCATGATTTGCTGATCGTCACAATGACATAATTGTTGTCACCATGCTCTTATTATGTGCTCAAACCTGCCTCTCATGTTACTTGAGTGTTATGTAATCCTAACCCTATTAATATGTGCTATTATTGTGACAACTAAGTGATAATAAAGTGATAACTATAACTCTATCTAAGTGCTAATATCAAAGCTATTTGTCCCCAATCCCTTACACATATTTTTGTTTTCTCTTTCATGAGTTCTTTACCTACTGGCTGTCACTATGTTGCTTCTCTCTATGATAAAATATTTTACAAAAATTCTTCATCACCTTCTGAAATCATGTTTTCAAGGCTGTTGTCTCAATTACTATTTTCAAACTTGAAATTATCTTTAAAAGCTCTTCTTCCCACACTTCACACTATTCTTAGATTCTAGGCTCTGCCCCCTTCGAGTGAGCACTGCCTTGGGGACCTCTGGGTACCCATTGAACTCTGACACTCAAGGCTAGACTTCTACACTGCACTTACTCAATCTTGGCTAGGGTGCCTAGGTGTGAGAATTGTCCAGGATCTTCTGAGATCCTTAAAGTCTATGACACACTTGGGTTGTAAGGCCATGACATATGGCAAATGGATCTGGTACTTTGGGCATACAGTTAAGTATAACTTCTTGATTTTTCAGCAATTTCGGCCTGTAATAATTATTTTTAAAACACTTCAGGGCTGGATAGTGAGAAGGGTGGTGATGATCCATGTTTAGCATAATTTCGGGTAGAAATCATGCTTTAGGATTTACTGCACCTCTGTGCGAAATAAAAATCGTGCATAGGACATATTTGCATTAGATATCATGTTTCCTTAGGTCTATTTATGTATGCATATCATCACATCTGTGTTCATTAAAGGATCCACGTTAAATATTAATGACTACATGATTTACCAGAAATAGCGCTAAATAACGTCTTGTTTTGAATCAATACTGTCTCCGCTGGCATGTAGATATCTTGTTCTTAGGTGTATTATCAAATCAATTTTCAGCATGTCTACCTTTTTTTAAATCTGGTCCAAGTACTCAATAAAATGCCTAGGCAAACCTTAGGCCTAACGTTTACTAAAATCAATCAAAAATAAGACTCGATTAGTTATGCACCACCTGTTCAAAACAAAAAATAGATTTTTGAACTAATCAGTCATATTTCTGGATTTCATTAAAACTTGCTATTTGTCACTGTTTTTTTTCACATCTAGAATTCATGTTGAGGTTCTGAATCTGAGACCTTTATTTCTATTTTAAACGTGCTAGTTACATGACTTATTTGTAGAGAGATATTTGAGCCATATAACTGTTTACGTGTACCCCATCTGTCCAAGTCCTAATTGTTTCTCTGCTTGTCGCTTAGGATTTTATCCTTTAAAACCTAGGGGTTCAGACTAGTACTCACCCCATAGGATTAGTAGTCCTAAATACCCTCCGGGACTTATAGGATGAGACGAGTAATAGTACGTAATAAGCCTCGTGACCAACTCACGCATTTTAACTAACCTTTACGGGGTGGGAGGGTAGAATATGGATATGATGACCGGTGCGCTAATATCACGTGCGACCCCTCTTCTGAGGAGTGATTGCCGAATATTGCATTGATGTGATCCATATTGATTATAAACCTAGGACTCCCCTCCTTTTATGTGTTTTCTTACTTGTTTTTCTCTATAAGTTGTTTAAATCATTTTTTTACAAAATTCTGCCTTATCTTTTTCTTAAATGAGTTTAAACTTGTGTGCAATCCCCTTTATTTGAGTCCTAATTGTTTATTTGTAAAGTCACAATATAGCGTGGCCGGGAACCACACTATTGGATCTTGAGTGGTGCCTAACACCTTCCCCTCGAGATAATTTCTAGCCCTTACCTGAACTCTAGTTTTACAACTAAAAAAAAACCCTTAGTGTCCAATGCACTTAATCATTAGGTGGAGACTCTTCAAATCCAAAAACCCAAATCCTAAACAGGAATAGAGTTGTCTTCGCAAATGTCGTAAACCCAATTTCAAGAGAAAAAGGGGGCGTCGATACACCTGTCGGTCAATCTTTCAGGGCATCGATGACCGTGCCATTTCCTCCCTATAAATGAGGGCGTTTTGTGGTATTGCATATTTTCATCTCAACACTTCTGTCGATATATTTTGCTTCTTCCTTCCCATTGTCTTCTTTTGTCTTTGATTATCATGATGGGAACTTTCCATCTTGAAGCTATTTGGAGGGGATCCTCTGAGGTGCGTCGAAGCCTTCTGTTGGGGTCTACCTTCATCGAATGTAAACATGTACGTTGGATGTTGTTACTACCATCGGCTCATGATGACGATGAGAGGAGAGTTTGTTTCACCTTTATTTAGATAGTTATTCAGATTATGCACCCTGCTCGAAAGGGGTCTTGGAATACCCACCGTTGCTCACTTTCATACCCCGGCTCGATGTGGAAATCCATCCTGAACCGGGAGCTTGCACGACTCTCTGCTTGAAAAAGTGTATTTGAAGTAGCCGTGAAAGCAGGGCCAAGGATTTTTTGGCCCGCTCCCTCTCCTAAGCTTCCTTGGCCAAAGAGGATCCTCGAGGTTCTGAGAGCTGTAGCACTTCGCCTTCCTTTCCTGGTCACTAGTTGCTCTTCCTTCGCTGTGTGAAATTGGACAACTAAGATAGGGCTCCCGGGGACGATACTGGAGATACTTCCTTTGAGGGTAGAGTAGGTTTGAGGCCCATTCCTCAAGTATTCTCTTTTGTCGTATCTGTGTCGGGAACCCTTTGTAGGCTCTTATACTTTGTATGTGATGTCCCTCCAGTGCTTTGTCATCGAATGTTGTGAGCTATCAGGGATTTTTTGTACTTTTGTAAACTTCATAAATGAGAATTGAACTTTGTTGACCTCTGCTTTCGAATTTGCTCTATTTCATTATGCTTTCATGCCATTCGAGGCTCTTCAAATGTATTCCTTTATGTTGCTGATTAGAGATATTAATCTTGGACATGAGTGTTTACTTTGATTTCCCATCGATTGACATGGGCTTTTTTGGTCCTACTTTTATCCTTCGGGACAACTTTGAGTCGATCTGAAGGGTTGGTGCTTGTAAGAGTATTTCGATTTATTCAGAGATTGCCGGTTGAGTTTTAGGGCCTCCGGGGGCACTGCTCCGTATGTAGGCCATCCTCGGGTACCCCGAAAACCTTATTGATTTGGGCGTAGATGGTCCTTTTGGGCTGCATGACATAGATCTCTACTTCTCCTTTGGCACTTGTTTGCTTTCACGTCCTTTAGGATTTTTAAATGCCTTTTACTGCTTATAGGCCATTGTAGCTTACCGTGATAGCCTGTTTTGGTCGTCGGCTGATTGGCAAGGCTCTTTCCTGCTTTATTTTTTGTTGTACTAGGGCTTGATGAGGGACCGACTGGATGGGCTCAAGATTTCGGGGCCTGTTGGTTCATTTGGAGATCTCGTATCAAATTTTGGGGCCTTGAAATCCCTGAGTGCCTCGGTGGGCCCTGTTGATTTTGATGTGGATAACTCTTTCGAAGAGTGCAAGGTTGGCTTCCGTTCGAGGAGTTTTCCTGTGTGTGAGGTGCTTCTTTTGGGCCTCGTAGAGCTTTGGAGATCAGAGCTTCTTCGGTTTTGCTTCTCCTGGGAGGGAATTGTAATCTCGGGCGCATGCCTTACATCTGGCATCAACTCCCTGGAGCTTATTGCGACTATGCTTCTTGGTGGACGGAGACTCCAAATATGAAGCACTACCTGGAGCATGGATATGATTCACGTGGATCCTAGGGCTTGGTCGTCCATTGGAGGATGTTTCCTGGGTTGGGCATTGACACGTCGACCCGTATCGAGGCCATTGGCTTCGTGGAGATTACATCTGGTAGGTGACTTTGCTGCTGATTTTTATGTATTAAGAGGGGAGGCTTCATCCTTTTTTTGAGACTTCACTATTTTTGGGCAGTTGTTCCTCCATTTCGAAATAGGTCCCCATATCTTTTAAAATGTGAAAAGCATCTGTGCTTCTTCGCTTTATTTCGTTAGTTCGGCTTCAGTCATGGTGACCTCTTTGGACTCATTAAGACAAAGGACGATAGATGTTGTTCCCAGTGTTGGAGAGTCGAAGGGCTTTGCTCTGGACATGGCGTCCTTGATGAGAGAAGAAAACTTGGAGATGGCGAGCGAGGGGATGCCACTGTGGGTGCTTTCCCCTCGTGAAGCATCGCGGACTCTGCCGATGGGTTTTTGAGCGTGTACTTTACCCTTTGGCATTTGGCCATCTTGATAAGGTCGTGCTCGACCTTTGCTCAAAGTATCCGGTTACCTTGGCACAAATTTGTGTGTCGCTTTGGTGGACGGTGCTGATGATGAGATTTTTTGCTGAGAAGGCCGGACTTGAGTTCACGTTTGACCATCTCATCAGCCTGTGTCAGCATTTCCACCATCTAGCACTGCAAACCTTGAGCGATCGGTCACCCACGCCCTTTATTATTGACGATCATGAAGGTGGAGATCGAGGGTGGGCTAGTTGGTTTGTCCGAGTCAGGACGACCGATGTCATCCCTGATGAGTTCTTCTCGTTCCCTAAAAGGTGGAATTACGTACGTAAATGGGGCACTTTGTTGTTCCTTCAGTTTTCGTTAATAGAAAAAATTGGCCAAGTAATTAGTATTATTACCTTTGATGCAGCAACTTTGTGGGTGCCGAGCCAAGTTCACGATCTGCCCGGCTGGGTTCGGAGGTTGGTGACCCATTCGTCTTGCGATGAACGCAGGTGGTGAGCTATGTCTCGCATCAGGTGGGGAGTGGATCATCAAGGTATGTGCGTATGTTTCTTTTCTTTTCAGATGATATGTTCTTGAGGCGGCATTTTCCCATCTCATCTACGTTGGACGCATTTTTTTTTGTAGATATCGAGTGGTTTCTCGGGGTGATGCAGCATTTTACCGAATATGAGATGGAATCGTCGGCTTCTGAGCCAAGAGACGACAACAACAAGAGGGTCCGGGACCCATCATGTGAAGGATCTTTTAGTGGCGCTAGGCGGGCTCGTAATTTTTAGGACGGGGCATCACCCGAGTCGGCTCTCCTCGGGGTACCTATTTCTCGGTAAGGGGCTCTCTCAACTGAGTATGTTATGTTTTGAGCCGGTTCTTTTGGGGTTGCGGGAGTGGTATTATCAGGAGTCTATTCTGATTTGGGGAAACTTACCATCTTCATTTTACGGTGTGTTCACGCATAATTCTGTCATACCCCGAGTCTTTCTCCCCTCATTGAATCTTTCCTGCACAGGCCCGTGATGGGCTCAAGTCCGAGTTGCTTTGTCAAAAAGCCAAGTTCTAGAGGGTTCAGGATAAGGGAGAATTCCTTAGGCTTCATTGCAATTAGAAAGAAGTTGAGTTGCAGCATAGGCAATATGAGACGTATCAGAACTCAAATTATGAGAGCTATTTGATGGACCAGGTAGTTTCCCGCAATGTGTTCTTTGCTTCTTTTTAATTTTTTAGGCTAACTTCTTCTTGCCGTGTTGGTTATAGGTGCGAGATCAAGCCTTGGAGGAGGTGAGTGATTCAGCTAAGATTCCTTCCTTTGAGGTCCAGCTCAACTTGTCCTAAAGTAACGCCAAGGTTCAAGCGGATATGATCGAGAAACTAGAGTCTGAACTCTCGAAGGTCAGAGGCGAGATAGTTGATGCCCAGGCAAAAGCGGCATTGAGCCGAACCAGGCAGATCATGAGATGGTGATTTGCATAAAGGAGGCTGGTAATGCCTAATCCGAGTTGAGGCAAACCGTTGATCGTGAGAACAGGATCGAGGAATATGTTCGCTACCGATCCCGGAGAGAAGTGTTCGAGAAAGTTGGAGTGAAAGGCTTTATCCTCTCGGAGGAATTGTCTCAAGCAAGGGTAGATGAGCACGATGCTCGGTCACTCCTCGCGAGTGTTATCGATGGAAAATCTTTACGGGTTGTAGGTTCTTGGCACAAAATATAACTCCTAATATTTTGTATCTTGATCTATGGCGCGTGCAGATTGTGCTTGCCGTTGGAGAATGTTTTTGACGTATGTAATGTAAGGAGAATTTCAAAGTGTTATTCTGTTTCTACCTTTTTTCTGTCGTTGCTCTTTATCGTGTAGATTGGTATTGGTTCCTGAACCGCGCTACGGCTCGAACTGTGATTGGCCTTTCAGTTTCTTCCCGCCTTCATGAGCAGACGGTGATGACCCTATGTGCTCCTGGACCGAAGTGTTTTTGCGGGCGCATGGCCTGGGGATTTGTTGCGACTGTTGATAGTCTTGTCAGGGCCGTTATCTTAGGCGTATTGTGATCGTATTGCCCATAAATTTAGTCTCTGAGTCGGGATCCTGACTCGGGCTTATTTTACCCTCAAGCCCGTTCGGCCTGGTGATAATCACTTTCATTCCCTGCCCTAGGGTATTTTGCAATTTTTTGGGTTTAGTCTCCGAGTTGTGTTGCGATTCGAGCTGTAATCCACCCTTAAATTTCATCTGAGTTTTTGGCTAGCGATGTTGACCTTCCACGTTGCTAGGCTATCGGGACCTTTTAGTACGAGGACCGGAGGCATTCCTATTTGGCGATAGTGGTACTTATGTTGTTTAGCCGTAGAGACCTTTTGATATAGGTCTTGGAGGCTCGCTTAGCCGGCGTTAGTGGCACTTACACTTTTTGGTCGTAGAGACTTTTTGATATGAGGCCCGGAGGCTTTATTTAGTTCAACAATTTTGAATCTCCGAATCGAGTTACGATTAGAGCTCTCTTTAATCATCAAGTTGTCATGTTTCATTGATGGTCGTAAAGACCTTTCAGTGTGAGGCCCGGAGGCTTTTCTTAGCTGATGACAATGGCACTTACGTTGGTTGATGTGAGGCCCGGAGGCTTTTTTAGAATTTTTTTCCTCTCATTAAGGTCTCATTGATTATTTTTCCTTACCCGTCGTCGGTTCTAAAAGAACCTCAATTTCAAGGTTTAATCGGTGATATTTTGAGCACCTCGAAAGGTTCGTAGCCCATAGGTCGAGGAGATCGACATTTTTTGGAGCTCATATGGTCAAGACACATTTTTTTCCTGTTGAGGGAAGACTGTGTTTTAACAGGTTCTTTCTGAAGTAGATTCAGAGGATTTTTTAACAACAGTAGGGCATTCCCGAGTCGCATTTTTTGGGCTGTAACAGTCGTTTTGATCGGAGTCGTGTGCATTTGGCCGGGGCCATTTCTAATCCCAAGAAACATATTTAGGCATCCACACCGAGGGTATGCCCTTTAGGGATTCTTACAAATGCGACGTCTAGCCTAAACTGCAGGATTTTTCATGCCTATTGAGGTCTTACAGTTTGCCATGCCTGTTGAGGTCTTACAGTTTATCCTGCCTGTTGAGGTCATACAGTTCATCATGCCTATTGAGGTCTTATAGTTTATCATGCCTGTTGAGATCTTACAATTTAGGGCCAATAGATCTAGTTTTGCTGAGGCTGCCTTTTAGGGTCTTACAATTTTGAATTTTCTAGTGCGTGGCGATTGGCGACAGTCTCTGAGTCATACAGTTTTCTTGAAGACAGCTTCTCGTGAGCTCAGAGCTGCTTATTGGAGGCTTGGTGGGCCCGGAGTTCTGACCCTGGGGTCGTGCAAGTTTTCGAATTAGTCATGGTGAGTCTTGAATATATCGGATAATTCTAGGCCTGAATACCGCCTTTTGTAGTCTTGGTGCCATCCCGCGAGGGCTTTGCGTGATCAAAACCCTGACCCTGGGGTTGCGAGGGTGCAGAATTGATTAAATCTCCGAGTGTTTCATGACGTATTTGACGTAGAGTTTTTTGCTGACGATAAGTCGAAATATTTTTCTTCGAAGCGTCGAATGCTTGGAAAATATTCTTTATTGCTTGGCGAAAATATAAGTTTTAAATATATGTTTTTCTGTTTTCGTGAGTCTAGTATACATGGGTGTGACTCTCCTGATTATCCGATATTCTTGTATGGTCCCATATTGGAAAATAGAGAGACAGAGAGAGTGATCGTGGACTTGTTGGGTCCCTTCCCTAGGGACGTGAAATACTACTTATAATCTTGTTTGAAGAACCATTTTCCTGATAGAAACCCGATCAAGGAAAGAATACCAGACGGCCCCATGGCAGTCGTAGATCCTCGAACGGGATCCAGAACTCCAAAATGCCTTGGCTGCCTGCCTGCGTACAGATTAGCAACAAGAAAAGAAAAGGGAAATGATAAAAGGATGCTGCGTTTCTGGGAGTATGGCCCTCAGCAGTCGTATTCCTCGTCTGGCTAGGCCGGGCCGAAGACGCGAGTGCTCTTACCCTCTGACCTCATTTAAGGGTAACACAGGTCATGGTCGTAAGGTGAGAAATATCCTTCTGTTGCTTGTAGCCAGATGCTTTGGCTTTGTATCTATCTTGGAGTTTCACACCCTTGGAGGAGTAGGGCTGGGGTTGCATCCAGGGCGACATATTCGTCGTTGTCTGCACAAAGCATCTGCATCCTTTGTCACCCAATGTATTAGACCGAGCTTGGACAGACCGCGCAGGGGAAGAAATTTGGATGTTGTGGCAACCGCCGTTGGGGACATATTAGTGATCGGCTTCTTTGTTGGGGATCTGCCTGGATATGCCGATCCAGTGGTGGTCGTTTGAGGGTTATCCGCGGATTTGACCTGGGTTCAGTGTTGGTTTCCAGTATATGACCAAGCCTCGACCGAATATAAGACTAAGCCTCGCTTGAATTGCTCCAAAGCTTCCGGGTATGCTTTGTTTGGGTTTTGGGCGAATGCGCGTGCCACCCTAATATTCGGGCCCGACAATGGTCTCGTTTGTCTTGTCGGATAGCATGGCGCGGCTTCCCGTGATATTTTATTTCTTCTTCTTCTCCTAGCCTTCGGTGCGTTAAGCTTTTCTGGAATTATTTTGATGACATTGACGCGTGCTTCCACAAATCTAGATAGTATGGTAAGTGAGTCCCCGAGATCGGATGTCCAACAATGATGCCACGTCGTGGCTTCTTCAGGGGAAATTTTTTCAAATCTTCTCATCGGGATGAGCCCGATTTCTCCATTTTACAGGTCATCATTCCTGAATGGGCGTGCGTGAGTGGTGATGTACCTGTAAGGGTTTGGGGTCCTATCATCCCTAGGGAATTTCGTTGTTTTTGACTTCCGCAAAATGAGTCCCACGACTGTATTTGCGGGAGACAGTTGCTGTAGGAGTCTCCGCGAACGTGAGTCAATCTTTTCGATAATGTCCTCTAGTATCCTAACCGTTATAGGATAGGTCATTGGTTTGTCATTTCCCAATACCTTGGATACTGGCTCGGAGTGAGTAGATATTTTGGGTGCTATCGATCCAAGAGTCTATGGGCGGCTGTATAGCTGAGAGATAGCCAAATGTTTTTCCTGTAACATTTCAAAAACAACACGAAGATCAACTTTCAGTTCTATCGGGGCTGGGATTTTTTGGGTTTCCAGTCAATTAGCATGTTACGTGCCACCATCAAAGTGCGAGACTTCGTTACCCCGCTGTTCACCATATGAATCCATATCTACTCAGACCGATCTAGATGCATTATCGGGGCCCTGCGGTGTCGCGTCAACCGTTAGGATGGCCACGTTGTTTTCCTTGCGATTTATAGGGTTATCATCCTCTATCTCCCTTATCGAGCTGACCATTAACCTCAAACCGAAAGGTCTTGGGCAAGAAAAAATGTGAGAGATATCCTACGTTTAAGTGACAAAACTAGCAAGAAAATAATCACTATTATTTTTAGCCCCCTGGTGGGCGCCAAACTGTTTACTGTGAAAATGGTAACAACAATTAAATTTATAAATAAGATTCTAAAAATACGTGATCTATTCCCGAGCTAGTTTGAAAGGGTGATTAGTGCTAAATGTGGAGCAAAATAGTAAAGATCAAGTTAGTTAAACGATAATCGAACCAGTTAGGGATGTTCCCGGGCTTAGGACAAGCCAATACATACCTCGTGGCCAAGCCTCGAGTCTATCGAAGGTAATCTTATCAAGGGTAACCAGGAAGGGGATAACAGATAAGTATGTGAATACAAGGCTTTATATCGTTAATCTTGAGCTAAATGACGTAGAACAAACGAAGAACAATAAAATGCTAGGGTGACCTCGGGGTCGAAGAACAAAGTTAACCACAGAAGAAAGAGATATTATTGCTTATTGGAGAAGTAGAGAAACATCAGTCCTTTACAAGGTGGGGTGACTCCCCCTTATAAAATATGCATATATTATTTACAAGAGAAGAAAGATGGGACGACCTATCGCACATCATCTCAGTAGGTTACAGATAGACAAGCCCCGTCAGGTGTAGACATGTGCTTCGGAGACGTCTTATCTCACCCTGACCTTGGGTCCTGCATCCTTTGATTCTATCCTCGGGGTCTCGAGGGAGGCTTCCCAAATTGTCTTGATAGCGAAAATCAAGTATTCTGGTTTTTATCGCGTACAATTGCTACAAAAAAGGTAAAATTGACAGTACTCTATTCTTGAGGGAAAAGGGTAAGGACCTTCTTGTAGTACAAATATATGTTGATGACATAATCTTTGGGGCAACTACTGAAAAATTAAGTAAGGAATTTGGAAAACTTACGGGGAGTGAGTTTGAAATGAGTATGAAGTGTGAGCTTAACTTCTTCTTAGGCTTACAGATCAAACAAAACCCAAATGGAACCATGAACCATCAGCAAAATATGCAAAAGAGTTGATTAAGAAGTTTAAAATGGATGAATCAAAAACCCAAGTTCAAGTCGTAATCGGTGATGTTTTGAGCACCTCGGAAGGTTCAGAGCCCATAGGTCGAGTAGATCGATGCATTTTTGGAGCTGACGTGGTCGGGACTCGTTTTGTGTTTGTTGAGGGAAGCCTTTGTTTTAACCGGTTCTTTCCGATGTAGATTCAGAGGATATTTTAGCAACAGTCGGCCATCCCCGAGTCATATTTTTTGGGCTGTAGCAGCCGTTTCGACCGGAGTAATGTACATCTGGCCGGGGCCATTTTTGATCCCGCGAAGCAGTTTTAGCCGTCCACACCGAAGGTATGACTTTTAGGGATTCTTCCAAAGGCAACATGTAGCCTAAACTACGGGATTTTTCATGAATGTTGAGGTCTTACAGTTTGCCATGCCTGTTGAGGTCTTACAGTTTATCATGCCTGTTGAGGTCTTACAATTTATCATGCCTATTGAGTTCTTACAATTTATCATGCCTGTTGAGGTCTTACAGTTTAGGGAGAATAGATAAAATCAGAGTCGCCACTTGGGATAATTTACGGTATCCCAAGTAACTGGTTTAAATCCCGAATCGAGGAAAAGAATGACTTTGTTATCATACTCTGCGAACTAGAATCCGGGTAAGGAATTTTGTTAACCCAGGAGAAGGTGTTAGGCACTCCCGAGTTCCGTGGTTCGAGCACGTTCGCTTTGATCCTACTTGTCTTATTAAGTTATTGAATTACTGACTTTTAAACCTATGTGCTTTTGCTTCTTTCATCACTTTTAATTAGGAAAATTATCTTGAAACGGGTTACGCTTACGTATACCCGCCTTTTTGGTTCGTCAAAAATCATGTCACGCGAACGTGTCCACAATTAATAACGCTTAATTATTATTAAGAAGAGTTTGGGCCGAAATAGAGCGAACGCATACTCCGGGTTTGTTTTTAGAAATGTTGTCGTGTTACGCGTATGTATACACAACTACACTTGGTATTTTAAATGGCATTAAAGGATATTCTACGAAATATTTAGTCAATTTTGTATCTAATTTATGAAACTACTAGGAAGGCCCTACGTAATTTTAATGAACTTGGATAAACTAAAAATAATTAAAACATGTAACACATTTATTATTAAGAAAAGATTGGTCGAAGTTGCGCGAACGCATACTCCAAATTAATTTAGGATTATGGTCGTGTTACGCGAATGTATACGCAACCACAGTCATATTTTAAACGGCCCTAGGAGTTTGCTACGAATATAAATCATTTCTAATATTAAGTTAAAAAGGCTAATATTAAGGGGATTACGGCTATTTTACCTAGAATTATATTCTTAATCCTCCAAAGGCTGCTAGGCCTAGTGGCAGGCCCAACTCGTCAAGGCCTCCATTTAGAGACAAAAGAGGCGTTCACTTTTTATAAGTAAACAACCTGAAACTTTGGCCTAGCTGAGCCCACTTGTTAATGAACAAATTGTTGACGTCATGATGTTTAAAACACTGGGCTCCAGGTAAGCCCAGTACTCGAATCTCAGAGAAATCATAGAGGATTGCTCTATGTTTAAACTGGGCCACCCAAAAAAGGCCCAAAGAATTAAATTGAAAACAAGCCCAAAAAAAGTCTGATGGCTCACAAGCACAGGCCTTCGATTCCCATGCTGGTGCTATTCTAAATGGGCTCATAATGTGGCCCACTTCTATTCAGTACAAAATAGGTATCCCTTGCCTCCCACACAAAACTTTGTAAACAATATTGCAGTCCATCTCTCTGTACATCCAATTCAATACTAATATAAAAATACTGCTGAAATTAACACAAAAGGCACTCTAATTTATGAACTCAAGTAATACCAATCTTGTTCTGCTCTTATTTGAACCATTTTTCTAACTAATAGACCTTTTAAAAAACAGGCACCCTACTGTATGAATCTTAGTCAGATAGCCATTTGCTGGCCACCAAGTTTCAGAGAAATGAACAGTTTCAAAGTTGCATCCAAAGAAAGTATACAGGTCCACATTTACCAATGCTAATGGCCTCAAATGTTCATTACAGTTTGAACTAAAGCATATCTAATCTTCAAATTCCATAAACTAGGCAAACTTATACCAAAATTAGCATCACCTACAGTCTTAAATAATTATTGTGACTCAATTTAATTAGCAGTCAACTAACAATGATTGTAGCATGTTTCTCACTAGTTAACAAACAGAATCAGAAAGAGATGACTACATAACAGTCATAAACTAACTACCCATTTTTTTAGAATACATGAATTGGAACTTTAAAACTATAGAATGATTAGGATAAAAGGAATCAGCAATCAGGTGGAGTCCACAAATCTTGCCACATTCATTTCTTTCTCAAATCATGCCTCAGATTACATTTTCAAATGAAATTCATTAGGATTTGGAATATACCTAGAAGAAGAAAAGAGTACAGAAAAGAGGTAAGAAGTGGCAGGTTCAGCAGAATAAAATGCAACAGCAACAGTAGACTCAGCCCAGGAAAAATGACCAAAGAAGAGTGATTTCAAAGCAATGGCAACCCAGCAAAACTTTCAAACCATCTAATTAGCTTGTTTTAGAAATTGAATTGCTGAAAATTAGAACCAATAGAACAGTGATCTTGTTTTGACTCTCAGGAATTTTTATCTATTTAGCTCACCTAATCCTTCATGAAACAAAAATTTCTATTTTTTTTTTAATTTTTAGACCTCTAAACCTTCTGAAATAGCAGTTTTATTACTGGAGTTTCTAACTCTTAAACCTTGCCTTCTAATGCAAGAAATGGTGCCTTTTATAGACAAACAACTAGGGCAATACATGTAGGTTTATTTTTGCCTTTTTGCCCCTTTTATTTTAAAATTTAAACTATTTAGTCCCCAGAATCTTGGCTTGTTTCCTAAGTTACTACACCTATTTTTTGAATTCTCACTTAAAACCGCATCTAGAGGGTCCTGGGGAGTTCTATTTTTAGTTACTATCAGATTTCGTATTTTAAAATACCCATACTCCACTTTAATTGGTTCTGAATTACAAAACTAGTTAAACCAACCCTAGCCCTTCTAAATAACTATAGTCAAACTAGTTCTTCAGCTAAAACCAATTTTAAATGAACAAACCCTTAAATCTAAATTATTTACTGAAATCCTGATTTAAAGCTATTATTATTAGTCCAAACAAACTACTAAGAGATGAAAAAAATTAAAATATAATTATTGTGAAAAGGGAAAATCAAACACTGGCAAGCAAAGACAATTCAAGAACAGACAAAAATATTAATCGAACTATCAAACTAAACTAATCGAAAAATAAAATTACAGGACATAGAACATTGCCATGATGAACAGATTAACAGATGATTAATTTAAAACAAAGTATTTAAATAACAAAAGAAAGAAAGAGAACTCACCTATGTGAAATTTGAACGAGAACTGGACTTTGATTCGAGTCCCAAAAATGAGTCTAGGCGTTTTTTCTTTGCCAAGAACAAACGGAAGCATTATTTTTTGCCTCAAACCAACTTCTGGATTCAAGAATTTTGGGCATAAATTGACACTTTGAATTTCTAGGGTTCTACCCTCTTATATTTAAAATTTGAGCGGCACTAATGGTATTTGACGGAATCCAGTTAGGGGTTCGTGAAGAGGAGGATGAGGGGAGTATGGGTTGTGAATTTGGTAGGGTCTGGGAGGTAGCACTGCCGTGAACAGCGGTGGCGGCACATAGGGTTTGGGTTATTCAAGGAGATGGGATGGTATTTGAGCGACGGGGTTTGGATAAAGGATATTGAGATGAGTTCAGGGTGTATTTTTGGTGTCGTTTGGAGACCAGCCGCTGGCGGAGGCGATTTCCAGCTGCCGGCGGATGGCGTAGGGCGGTGGTCTGATGAGGGTTAGGGTTTGTGAGGAGACGAGCTTGAGGGGTAGATAGTGTTTGGACAGTAATATAGTATTTGGACCTATACTTCCCAGCCGTTAGATCAAAGATCCTCGACGGTTAGGACTTGTCCTTGGATAAACTTCATCGTTTTATTTATGGGTGGGGCAGGCCGGGTGGGGGGAATGGGTTTGGGGTGGGGCGAATG
>MU723139.1:65952-76383 GCA_026770625.1 Nicotiana glauca
TTTGAGGGGTGTGGACTTTGGGCCTGAAGAATATCATTTATAATTTAAGAACATCCCAAGTTTAATTTCTCATTCCTCTTTTTAATTTTAAAACAAATTATCAAAAAAAAAATTCCTAATTGCTTTTATTTTAAAAATTAAAATAAATCTAAATGAACTCCTAAATAACATTAATTGAAACTATATATGACAATTAGCACTAACAAATTTAATATAAAAGAAAAACTAGTAAGACTCCAAAAATTAAAAATAAAAGCGAAAGTAAACTATTTTTGGTTTTTCTCTTTCTATTTTTGTAAACTCCTAATTACTAATTAATTCCAATGCATATATTTTTTTGTATTTTTATATTAATTAAGATGCACACACAAATGCAAACAATTAATAGAAAATTCCACAAAAATCAACAAAATTAAAATAACAATGAAAAGAAATTATTTTATGTGAAATTATTGGAGCAATTCATATAGGGCAAAAAATCACGTGCTTACAGCTGACCCTCTTTGCTCGAAAACACAAAATGTTTTCATGAAAAGATAAGTTAGCAAATACGAGTGTTTTTTGCCTGTTTGAATATTCTGTGTGATGCATTTTTGAAAAGTTTGACCGCTCCTTGCTTTTAAGGCTGCCTACATATCCTTGGCTAAAAAGGAATCAAGTCATTGTTGTTCGGGATGGTCTGGTAGCTGGGACTACCATGAAGCTGTGGTTTCACTGTTGTTGCTATTGCTGCTACTGCTTACTTAACCCCCTTATTACACCGTGTCAAAAATAAAAAGAAGCTAGACTAAATTATGATCTATGAAATACAAAAGTCCTAGCTATGTCTTCAAACTTGATCTTGTAGTTCATGTTTCCTTGTGAACTTGTATTCTTTCAATGGAATTCTTTTGTTGTTGCCTTGAATTCTGATCTGAGATGTTTTGCCATTTCTTCGAGTGATGCTTGACTGCTGAAATTTGAAATATATGCCTCAATTCTCCATGTGGGATCCTGACTGCTAAAATTGAAATATATGCCTCTGCTCTCCAGGCAGGCTCCTGACTGCTAAAACTTGAAATATATGCCTCTGTTCTCCATGCATGCTCCTGACTGCTAAAACTTGAAATATATACCTCTGCTCTCCAAGCGGGCTCCGGACTACTAAAACTTGAAATATATGCCTATGTTCTTCCGGCGGGCTCCGGACTGCTAAAACTTGAAATATATGCCTCTGTTCTCCAGGCGGGCTCCTGGATGCTGAAACTTGAAATATATGCCTTTGTTCTCCAGGCGGGCTCCTGACTGCTGAAACTTGAAATATATGCCTCTATTCTCCAGGCGGTCTGCTGACTGCTAAAACTTGAAATATATGCCTCTATTCTCGAGGTGGGCTCCTGACTGCAAACTTGAAATATATTCCTCTACTCTCCAGGCGAGCTCCTAACTGCTACAACTTGAAATATATATGCCTCTATTCTCCAGGTGGGCTCTGGACTGCTAAAACATGAAACATATGCCTCTGTTCTCCATGTGAGCTCCTGACTGCTAAAACTTGAAATATATGCCTTTGTTCTCCAGGCAGGCTCCTAACTGATAAGAACTTGAAATATATGCCTCTGTTCTCCAGGAGAGCTCCTGACTGCTAAACATGAAATATATGTCTGTGTTCTCCAAGCGGGCTCCTGACTGCTAAACTTGAAATATATGCCTCTATTCTTCAGGCGGGCTCCTGATTACTAAAACTTGAAATATATGCCTCTGTTCCCCAGGCGGGCTTCTGACTTCTAAAACTTGAAATATATGCCTATGTTCTCCAGGTGGGCTCCTGACTGCTGAAACTTGAAATATATGCCTCTGTTCTCCAGGTGGGCTCTTGACTGCTGAAACTTGAAATATATGCCTCTGTTCTCCAGGCGGGTTCCTGACTACTGAAATTTGAAATATATGCCTTTGTTCTCCAGGCGGTCTCCTGACTGCTAAAACATAAAATATATGCCTCTATTTTCCAGGCGGGCTCCTGACTGCTAAACTTGAAATAAATTCCTCTATTCTCCAAGCGGGCTCCTGACTGCTAAAACTTGAAATATATGTCTTTGTTCTCCAGCCGGGCTCCTGACTGCTAAAACTTGAAATATACGCCTCTATTCTCCAGGCGGGCTCCTGACTGCTAAAAATTGAAATATATGTCTATGTTCTCCAGGCAAGCTCCTGACTGCTAAAACTTGAAATATATGTCTTTGTTCTCCAGGCGGGCTCCTGACTGCTAAAAACTTGAAATATATGCCTCTGTTCTCCCGGCGTCTCCTGTTTTCTAAAAACTTGAAATATATGCCTCTATTCTCCAGGAGGGCTCCTAACTGCTAAAAATTGAAAGATATGCCTTTGTTCTCCAGACGAACTCCTGACTGCTAAAAACTTGAAATATTTGGACAATATCCTGCCCGAGTTTGGCGGTTGTTTGCTACTTGTCCTTTCCCTTTGGAAAAATCTTATAAAAGCAACAAAATTTCTACCCCTATTTCAATCAAAGAAAAACTTGGTTAATATAAAAAATGGTGGTTAGTTGATGGCATTCTTGTTGGATATGTCTCCGCTGTTGAGTTCTACTTTGACTTGCTTCCCTGAACTTGCCTTGAACCCCTTTGACTTCCTGACTAACTTTCAACCCCCATGACTTTTGATGACTCAAGTGTTCTATCCCATACTATTGTTTTATATTTCTGACCCCTTTATATGTAATTTTGTATCTCCCTTAAAACTATCTGAACAATCCACCTATGAAACTTCCGGTGATCCTTTGTTTCTTACTTTGCATCATGTCATCTTTGGTATGTTCCGACCCTGCTGTGCTATGCAACTAGGCAACTAGTAGTGAGCCTTGACATCCTTTCCTCTTTGTTTCGAACAAGATCAACATTGAAACATCTTAAAGAACAAACTTCAACAAGAATGAAATACAATGACCTTAAGAGTTAAGGATAAAGAGAATTCAAAATCGGACCATTTATAAAGAGTAAGGAAAAGAAAAGAGACTTACCTGAGAAACACAGCTGGTACCATTGATCATGCCATGCATTTCGGACTATTCGGAACAATCTGTCCAACCAATCAGCTTTCAATTGCCATGCTTTGTTGCCCCAGAACGCCATAACCTGATTTCTTCAACCCAAACCCTAACCTTGTTCGTCCTGCAATGTTTTGAACGACTTTTCACCCACAGACCTATCTCATTTGCCCATCTGAAACCTCACCTTCGCCTTAAGGTGCCCACAAGGGTTTTCACTAATAAGACTCTCTCATTTACAATTTCTCTCTACGCATTTCGCCTTATGGTGCACGTGAGGGTTTTCACCGATAAGACTCTCATTTTTAATTTCTCTCAACTCACTTCGCCTTATGGTGCTTGTGAAGTTTTTCACCAATAAGATTCTCTCATTTCTATCATTTTTCTGCTTGAACTGGAGTGCTGCCCCTGACATGAATCATCTTTGCTTGCTCGACTTGGCGTTTCTTGAAGACTGATCGGAAGGTCTTTCTTTGGATCGTAATGTGGGCTTTCGGTTGGGGTTAGAAAGAAAGGGTATCAAAAGGCTCCAAACAATTCAACATGGGTTCAAAATTACAACTTTCGGAATTAGATTTCTTACAACAACCACAACTTCTGCCCCAGTTTCTTTCTTGTGGACTTTTGGATTTTTACTTTGGTGTGACTGAACCTCAAATAGAGGTTGCCTACGTATCCTTTCGGAATCAAGTCAAACGTAGTTCATGTCATAGAAACTGCTTTGTTGTTGTACTTTTTTTCCACTTTCTATTCTTTTCTTTTCTTTCTTCATTTCCTCTTTTTGTTGTTTTGTTGTTTTTTTTTCTTTGGCTTTTTTTTTTTATTTTTTTTCTTTTTTTTCTTTTCTTCTTCTCTTTGTCTTTTCTTTCTCTTTTTCCTCTTCTTACTTTACTTATTTTTTTACGTTTGTGTTTCTGATCTTTGCTAATGATTCCGAAAGAAGGGGTATGAAAGAAAATAAATAAGGCTCAAAGGGGGTAACAAAGGATAAAGTGTTTAGATAGCAGAACAAAATGCCTTCGTCACTCCAATCTCCAAAACATGACAAGTACAAACTACACAATTAAACAAACCAAGGAAAACATTTGTAACATATTTTGATTGTACCAGACTTGATAACCATATCCACACATTCGCCTTCTACATCTGTTGAATACGAAACACCATTGGACAACACTCTCACTCTCCTTACCACAAACAGCCCCTGTAAATTTGGGGCAAAGTTGACTTTGGCTTCTAAGCGATGCGACATGATGCATTTCAACAGTATTTCTTTATGTTCTATCTACCCCATTTTCACACAATTCGGGGTTGAAGTGATCTCAAAATCCATTTACTTATTTCCCCAAAATGTCCCTGACATCTTCAAAATCGTTTCATTGCTTCATGAGTCAACTAACTTTTAAGACCAAGCTGCGAATTACGCATGCATGTCATGTCACTAGAGTCAACAAGAAAAGAACTATAAAAGGAAAAAAGAACTAAACAAAAATGACTAGAAATGACAGAAAATAGTAAATGGCATTAGACAGATGGTGGCAAGGTTTGAAAAACAAAAGAAGCAAACTAAACTGGGGTTTTAACCTTGGAACAAACATAGAAAACACTAAACGAGCTACTACGACTAAACAAACTAGTAAAATTAAAGGGATAGAAGGGTTTGAGTCTCAAGACAATATCCGGATTACAACCCTAAAAATAACCCGGACAACAAAAATGACAACAAAATAAAACACCAAAACTCCTCTCCGGCTGACCAAGAAATAGAGCGTCTATCCAGTTACCAAGCACGACATCTTAGCCACTGAGCTCTGCATCCAAGACCATTACCAATTTCAATATCATCAACTTCAGTCAACAAGTTCCCAAAAGGATTCTCATGCTCCCTGTCACTACCATCTTTCATAATTACCCCTTCTTGAATCATTCTTTCTATTTTCCTTTTCAAAGAACGACAATCTTCAATGCTATGACCTTGGATTGGAGTGGTACATGCATCAGACAGTAGGATCAAAGCCTTTTGCATATGGGTCTGCAGTATAGCCGAGGAGTGGCTCCACTAGGCCAAAATGCTTTAACTTCTTAAACAAGCTTGTGTAGGACTCCCCAATTGGCATGAAACTATTTCTTTGACATTGTTCTCTTCCCTGCCACTGTTTTCTAGGGTTGTTGGGTGATTGAAAATGTTGTGAAGGCAAGAATGCATTATGCGGTGCAGGCACTGGCCATAGGGAGTGACTTGGTGGTTGGACATATGATCGGACATTGTTCGGAGAATAATATCGAGGTGGATTATGTGGAGCTCGGGGATAGGTTTGGGGTTGGAGTTGAGGCTAGGTATATTGGTGAGGCGGACCCTTCGGTCCATGTCGTGACTCTGAATCAACCATGGCAACATCATCGTGTTCCTTCTGACCCAGCAAGCTTCCTGTGTCGTTCTGAATTGCTTGTGTTGTGACTTTTAAAGCAGAATAACTCATGACCATGCTAGACTTTAGTCCCTCTTCTACCAATTCTTCAATTTTTACCACATCATTAAAGGACCTACCCACAGCCGTGATCAAGTGCCCCAAAGTAAGTTAGTTCTTGACCTGGAAGAAAGTAGTCGACCATCTCTTTTTCTTCCATCGGAGGATCGACTCTGGCAGCTTGCTCTCTCCATCTGAGCGTGTACTCCCTAAAGCTTTCGTTAGGCCTCTTTTCCATCTTGGCAAGGGACCTGCGATCCGGGACGATTTCCATATTATACTTAAAGTGCCTGGATAAAGCCTGATCCATATCATCCCAAGTATACCATCGAGCATGATCGTGTGGAGTGTACCATTCCAAAGTTGCACCACTTAGACTTTGACTGAAGTATGCCATCAATAACTCATCTCTTCCCCCAGCTCATCTCATTTTGCTATAGAACCCCCTTAGATGTGCCACCGGATCACCATGTCCGTCATATAAATGTCACGCCCCAAACTCGAGGGACATGACCGGCGCCCGATCGGGAAGCCCCAACCAGGCGGACCTGGGTGCCTTTCCTACCCCACGTGTTACCCCATGTTTTCCTTAGACAATAATCTCAAAACCTAGTCATATAATTAATGTAAAACACCTTTTGTGAAATATACATACATGAGAGTTAGTGAAGTTATTAATTTGTTGCCTAATAAAAGAAATATTGATATACATAAGCTTCTAACCCACATCCACTGTCTATGGAGCCTCTAAAAGTACAATAGGATAATACAGTATACCTTACACAACAGCAAAATAAAACTTCGGAAACAAGCGGCCTAAGCCACGTAGAGCCCCGAGAGGAATGGGGATCACCAAAACAACTGACAGAAGACGAAGAGGGAGCTACGATCGGTGGGCTGGAGTACCTGCTACAGATCTACCTACAATCATAACACGAATGTAGCGCCCCCAGCAAAAGGGACGTCAGTACACTTGAATTGTACTGGTATGTATAGCAAACTTTGCGCCAAGTAAACTCAAGCCATAGACAAGTAAGTAACAGTAACAGAAACAACAATCAATTCCATAAAGAAAGAACAATCAAGCCAAACAAGTTTTACAAATTCTCCCGTTTCCCTTCCACATTTCCACATCAATAGATTTCACATTTTTGCTCATATTTTCATTTCAACAGAGATTTCGATCAGTTTCCACCCTTACTACCTCGGCCACCCTTATCACCACAACCCGCACCTTATTACTTCGTGTTGCGGTGCGCAACCCGATCCCACCGTACATTTTAAATTCACAACAACAACAATGAACAATTCACAAAGATCACAACAACACTTCTTAAGGAGTAGCAACAATAATTTACAGGTGTTTCCATAACCATCAATACTATTTCTGTCATATTCCACAAATCACAAGTGTTTCACGTTACAACAATACTTGCCCACGATAAGCCATAGATGTTAATATCACAATTATTCTAGTTGCATCACTTACAATTTCTTACGTTATTTGTTTCTCATCTAATACCACATATCATAATCACAACCATGCGAATCACACGAATTTCACAATTTACCCACGTGGATGTCACATACCAAACATTTGAACACCAACAAGGCAATTTCACAAAGTCAAGGTTAGCCATACATACCTGGAGCCGAATTCCCTTTTAATTCCTACTTCCAACTTCACCAAAATCCTAGCAACGTCAATCTATTGCACAAATTAATATATATTTCTTAAAATCAAAGTTCATAATCACTACCCGAACACATTTAGGTTATCAACCCTTCTTTACACAATTCTTTACCCTTCCCAACTACTCTTACTAGATTTTTAGGTTTTAATAAACATGCATGAGTGTTTCAACCCCTATTATCAAGAACAAATGCATGAGACTTTCCCCTTCTCAAAAAATCTGAAAGTCAATGAAAATGGGGTAGAGATTTTACCTGTAGAAATGGAGATGAAGACACTTGCATTAAAATTTCCCGGACCAAATAATTTGAGGAACAAATTTTGAAGAAAATGAACTTTCTCTCAAGAACCCCTCCTCCCTCTCTCTTGTTTTTGCTCAGAAAAATGGTTAAAATGAGGGGTTAGGGTCTTTTATTAGAAAGGGGGTTGGGTTTGAAATTTTAGAAAATAGAAGCCCGAGCAAGATCTGCGGTCGCACTATGCGATCGCCGAATTGGAATGCGGTTCGCATATTGGACCACAGAACTGACCTTAATCACTGAACATCTCTGCCTGGGTATGCGGTGAAAATGCAGTCCGCATCTGATTATGTGGTCTCATAATGGACCGCATTTATAACATCAACTTAGACTAACTCTCTGATTGACTATGCAGCAGGAATGCGATCCGCATATTGATTATGCGGTCACATAATGGACCACATTTTCAACTTCAATTTTGACAATTCTTCTGCTTCACTTTGCGGCAGGAATGAGGTCCGCATAGCTGATCTGCGACCGCATTCTGGATCGCATAAATGATAATTTTCTGGAAAATTGATTCTTTTGATTTTTAAAGGCTTAGATCACTACCAAGGGTCTGAACCGCGACGACTTGCGAGCTGCGAAGAATTCTACACATTCCTAACACATATTTGGAGTCGACACCACGAGTTACTAAGTTTTGAGACCAAAAATTATTTACGGGACCTTACAATAAATCAAACTTGGGCAACTTGAATCCCGATGGTAACTGGACATCGAGGAACAAGCACAATTCCTTATATGACATACATACTTGACCACCAAGAACCTGCATATTTCTGAATGATTGCTCCAAGCTCTTGACTTTCCGAATCATCTCCTCCTGCTCAGTGTTCTTTGTAGGCTTTTCTGTTTCAGCTGAGAGATCAAAGCGAGGAGTGTAAGAACATGGTTCTGGTGGTTTGAAGGTAGGTTCAGGTGGGTAATATTGGTTATCATGGGTTTGGAACAGCGTTTCACTAGAGGATCTGTGTAATGTGGCAGGTGGAGGGGCCACAAACATAGAGGTAGTTGGTGGTGGAGGGCATGAGATTTGTTTAGGTGGTAGAGGTGGTAGTGTTTAGGAGGTGGTTCTGTATTACTGTTGGTAAGTAGGAAAGGCTGGAGATGAATTCAATATGGGAGGATCCTGAGGCTGAGCTAACGGAGGGATGTAAGCAGAGTTAGTAGGGTAAGACGGTGGTTGATGTCCCTTTGACCATGCCTGGTATATCTCGCCATTTGCTGCTTCTATTTATGCATCTCCTCCTTCATTGCATTAACATCCAATTCTTCCTCCTCCCTAGATGGGTCAGCGATGCTTGCCTCTAACTCCTGGTTGACCATGTCTGACATGTCCTTAGAGCGGGTGTTGTAGGAATGGGTTGCCAGAATGCCAGTCAACTAACCACCTGCATGGACTCATTCAAAAACAACAACTTTGATAGTAGTTAGAGAATTAATAGATAGGCAACCACACATTTTGGAATGAATGCACCTAAGCAGTTAACCCTTTCTACTATACCTTTGCTTGATTGAATACGTCATCCCGACCTTCATTTTATTTATTTTCTAGGCTTTTTCTTTGCTTTATCCTCTAACTCTTCTCTCTTGTTTTTCATTTTTTGATTGCCTTTCCTCTTTTCTTTTTCTTTTCTCTCTTATTTTTCCCTTCTCTTTGTTTATCTTTTTCTATTTTTTGCCTTTTTTTTTCTTATTTGGTTTCGGTTGAATCCTATGTAGATTTCCTACATATCATGACCTTTCATGAATCAGACCAAGCGTAGTTCTTGGGGATATGAAGGAAATAAATAACAAAATATTTTTGGGGATTTTCAATTTTTCATAAAAACAAACATTTCTACTACAAGGACTCAAAATTCACAGACTCGGAATAAACTAATAGACATATAAAAGATCAAGTCAAAAGACCTAATAGACTCCAAAACAAACAAACCAACTCAAAATAAAAGTACTCACTCAAAATCAAAAATACATTAAAGCCTTGAAAACTCTCGGAGCTCTGGGGTGTTGTTTGGTTTTGTTGCGGACTCGTCTGCAAGATCCACCTGGAACCTTTCCAAATCTCTCATTACCTTCTAGAAAAATTGGAAGGCCCCGGAAATGTTTTTCGAATAATTTAAGATTTCATCGTGCCAAGGTGGGCTAAATTATTTTATTTCATGTGCAAATAAGGATTTATGATATGATGGATATCAATTGGATATGTTAATAAGTGTATAAGTCTTATTATAAGTGATTTGGGGTCTAAGGAGAGGCCTAAGTCAAAGCCAAGTTGGAAAATTGCATATTAGACGAAATCTGTAGATGAGTGCGCACAAGACCTCACTTTGGACGATCATATCTCCCGCTATATAAGTACTTGTGTGAACCACAACTATCATATTAAAGCCCTTTGAGTTTAGAGTCCAACTCAACAAACCGCTCGTCATTTGGAGGTATATAGAGAAAGTTATGATCATTTTACTGGGCATCTGTCAGTAGCGCGGCCTTAGCGTGGGAGCGCTAGTAGCCCGCACTAATTAAGTTATCTTCTGCCTCACTAGCGCGGGATTAGCGCGGGCGCGCTAGTGTTAGGCCTCTAAATACCCCAAGACCGGTGTAGTGAGTTTCCAAGTCATTTTTGGGGTTAAGGCTTGCTCTCTCAAGGGGATTTCGTCCCAAAATTCATCCCTGTGATCCAAGGTAAGGTTTTTGGAGTACTTTGAGTTGATTACTACTCCTAATCACTTTTACTAACAAGGATTAATCTTCAAAATCCTTAGATTTTCCTTCAAATTCGTGAATTCTTCAAGAACACCTCAAGTGTGGATTCTTAAAATTCTTACTATAAGAGGTATGTCTATAATCTCTAACTACTCTATGGTGATTATTTATGTATGACATGTACATTAGAACTCTTGGGATGGTGATTGGAAGCCA
>MU723140.1:0-12997 GCA_026770625.1 Nicotiana glauca
CAGTATCCGATTATGGATAAACATTACCCCCAGTAGAAGATTATCCATACCGGGTATAATAAGTTTATCCTTTTAGTATCTGGTTATAGATAAACATTACCCCCGGTAGAAGATTATCCATACCGGGTATAATAAATTTATCCTTTCAGTATCCGCAGGGGCGGATGTAAAGAATGAAATACGGGTTCCCGAGAACCCAGTAACTCTTGCGTAAACCTTGTATTTATATTAAAAAATTTACTAAATATTTGTAAATATCTAACTGTGAACCCAGTTATTATTGAATATTAATTTGAAATTACGGTAGGAACCCATAAGTCTCAAATTCTGGATCCGCCTCTGAATATCCGGTTATGGATAAACATTACCCTCGGTATAAGATTATACATACCGGGTATAATAAGCTTATCCTTTCGATACTCCGTTATGGATAAACACTATCCCCGGTAGAAGATTATCCATACCGGGTATAATAAGTTTATCCTTTCAGTACTCCGTTATGGATAAACATTACTCTTAGTATAAGATTATCCATATCGGATATAGTAACAGCTTACACAGCAGCTTGTAGTAGCTTACACAACAGCTTGTAGTAGCAGCTTACACAGCAGCTTGCAGTAGCAGCTTACACAACAGCTTCCTTTCTTCTATAAATAGNTTAAATTTATTGGCTGGATATATAAAAATTAGCTTGAATTTTGAAGTTTAATTTTTTTTCCCCCTCTTTTTTTACAACAATAATTGTTTTGGCCCTAGTTTTTTTCTTTTCAAATTTCTTGCACTGTTTTAAAGGTTGAGTGTAGGCTGTGTAGCTCATTGAGAACAACTGTAAATGAATGATTTTTTTTTATGATATTAGTAATATCATTGAAATTTTATGTTTTGCTCCAAGATGTCATAGTTCTTAAATATTTTGGAATTTGTATAGTACAAATAGCGAGTTGCTTTCTGGTAATGTCATTGAAGTATTGAACTAATGAAAATTGGTTAGGAAAGTCACTTTAATTTTATTTGTAATTGAAAACTCACTCAATTTTACCCTACTTTCGATGTTCTGAGTTTGAGTCTCCCTAAGAACAAGGTGGAAGATGTCAATGGTCTATTTAAAAACAGCCTCTCTATCCCAGGGTAGCGCTAAGGTCGTACACACTACCCTCTCAAACCCTCACTAAGTGGGATTATACTGGATTATTGTTGTCAAAGCTCACTCAATTTTACCTCTGAAATGTCACTCTATATTTGTAGGGGATATTTGACGGTTTTCTTTTTAACCCAACTATTTCTCCATGATCCGACCCGCTAAACGTGTATGGATACCTTATTTGGCTGTGTAAATAACGTGAAATGAAACTCAAAATAGATCAAACCGATCAAACGAATACCCTATTTAGGCTGTGTGAATAAAAATATCTCTCCGAAACGTGAATTCACCCTTATAAATATGGGTGCTACTTTCTATTTTGTTAGGTTGAAAGGTAATACGGATTGAGTAAAAAAAGTTGAGATCAAAGAGATTATTAGTGAATGATCAAAGTTTCCTACTTCCTTTTTTCTCTAGTTTGCTAGATTTACGGCCGGTTTGGCCAAACTTCTCCATTTTTTCAAAGAAAGAATTTTTATTCGAAGTTGAAGTGTTTGGCCAAGCTTTTCGAAGAAAAAATGTATTTTTGAGCAGAAGCATCAGCAGTTTTGAAGAAGCAAAAAAAAAGTAGCTCTCTCGTAAAACAGTTTTTTGAAAAGCGCCTATCAGAAAAAACTTAGAAGCACTTTTTAAAAGCTTGGACAAACAATAATTGCTGCTCGGAAATGCTTTTCAAAGTAATTAGTCAAATACAAATTTCTTCTCGATCTTGACATGGTTTTTTCGATATTGTCCAGGGCGTGGGCCTTCACGAGTTTAAAACGCGCCACTAGGATCTATAGTTTGTTAACTTATATAACCAATATCCCTCCGCTGCAAAATTTGTAACCCAACTACAAAGCAATTCAATTCTCTTCCGAGCCCATATATGTATTCACTAGACCTGAGTTTGGCCTTTGATCATTCAAAATCACTTCATTACAAAGTTATAAATGTGGGTTGTTTCGCCCGTTTCGAGATATATTCTTCAGAAACCAACTCTTGGAGGCTATCTCAAGCTCAATTTCCAATACCATTTCTCAGCCATTTGAAATATAGTAAGGTAGTATTGGGTTATTACCCGTCTAATTATTTGTTGTCTCGTTCGATTACAATAACAACAACCTAGTATAATCTCACTAGTACGGTCTTGGAAGAACTAGTAGGGTCTGGGAGGTGGGAGGGTAGTGTGTCCTTACCCTACCCTGGATAGAGAGTTTGTTTCCAATAGACTCTTAGCATCACTTCCTCCAAGAACTCTCCATCTTGGGCTGACTCAAACTCACAACTTCTTGATTGTATGGTTGGAAGTAGAGGGTACTTACCACTAGAGCAATTGCTGAGTATTATTTTTGTGGTTTCTTCTGTTGTTACAGATTTATTCGTTTGTTCTTTTCTGATATTATTGTCTCGTCCATTGAGCCGAGGGTCTTTCAAAAATAGTCTTCCTATTCCCGGGTTAGGAGTAAGTTCTGCGTACACTCTACGCTCCTCAAACCCCACTAGTCATATTCTACTGGGTGGTGGTTGTTGAAATATAGTAAGTAAGTTCTCTTCGATGGAATAAACTTTTGGACAATAACCAAGTTAAATAGCTTTTGCTATTTTGATCTTGATAAGGAAATGAGTTACACTTATCCAATGCCAAAAGTAGATGTACAATACTATTGTGGTTGTAGCCATGAGTATTTATATCTTGTTGGATCTTCGTCAATGGTGAATTCGGTCATTTTGATGTCTTTGAATTGGGAAAGGAGTGCTCCTCTTGGATCCTAAATATCACATTGATCTAAATAAAGTTGAAAGTACATTTCATAAAAAGCTTTACAATACTAGACGAAGAAAGATTTTATTGAATTTGCTGTACATTCTGTTATCATGACAAGAGAAGGGAATCAGGAACCTTATTTTAGCCCTCTACATACCATACAAAAACACGGCACGCTGGGTGTCATTACCTTTGGTTCATCAATTGATTGAGAATCCATTCTGGGTAGGAAGCAAAGTCCGAGTTGCACAGACAAGTAGTTATGTATTAACGAACCTGTCTGACAGTTTTGTTGCTCTATCTTATTCGTAATCATTCAAAATTTAGCACTTCAGGGTTTAAAATCGTTTTATGTCTTCTTTCGCATTGTTTTAATTCAAATTAATTCCCATAAAATGCTGTCACCTTTTTATGTTCTTGAGTATAAGAGTCAGAATTTTTTAACTTGAATCATTAATTTTGCGGTCGCTAATGTGCCTACTTTGTCTATATATCAATGGCTAGTGATTTTCTTTTAATGATTATAATTGATGATTCTATTTTTCTGGTTGCTGTTACTATTTCGTTTTTTGTAGTTCTGTGTCATAACTGTTGTGCTTTTGCTTTATTGAGGGGTCTTTTGAAAACAACATCTCTACCTTCACAAGGTAGGGATAAGGATTGTGTACATACTACATTGCAAAACCCTACTTGTGGGAATATACTGGATGCGTTATTGTTTGATTATAGTCGATGACATGATTATACGCGATGAACCATTCGAGTGATATGTATGAATGTTTTTGGTTACTTCATAAATTTGATAAACATTCAATATTCTATTAAGGCGATATTTACCAGCTTGGATAATGGTAGAGTATTCATTGGTAAGGTATTTTAACTTGTAATCTTATTTCTAGGATCATATTGGTATTAATCATGAGATAACATTCTCTTTTACATGCACCTCATATAAAAATGGTATGCAGGCAAGGGACACTTTGTTTTCTGTAATCTTGAGAAGTGGAATCACAACACACATACTTTGAGAATAATTCATTAAATCCTCTGTTGAGAATATTGAAAGTCCCTTGTTGGGGATTGAACTCATCCTTCTCCATTCATTATATATACATATATATACAAGTGTGTGAATAGCTATGAATTCATACAAACATATCAAGATGTCTCATAAAACTGTTCTAGTTGAACAAGTAGTATCTCTTAGTGCTGAAAAAGTTGAAGGCAGTGATGATAAAGCAAATTCTAAGGCTTCTCTTAGAAACTTGGATTTTATCAAAGTCGATCCCCATGATGGTGTTGAAGTTTTGAATTCCTGTGGTGGTTTAATTCTTTGTCACAAGTGCTTCGACAAGTACTCTGCAACCCAACTGCAAAGCAGTTCACTACTCTTCCAAGCCCAAATATGGATTCACTAGAAATGAGTTTGGCCTTTGACCATTCACTATCACATCATTACAAAGTTATAATGTCGCCTTTCACAAAAAAGGAATTGGGCTCTGTCTCCATATTGAGATATACTCTTCAGATACTAACTCTTGGAGACGATCTCGAGCTCGATTTCCAAAACCATTTGAACTGTATTTGCCATTTGAAAGAGAGTTTCCTTCAGTGGAGCTATATTTTGGACGTTTAGGCAGTTAAATAGATTTTTCTATTTTGGTATTGATAGGGAAGCATGCCCTGGTAAGGAGGTGTGAGCGGTTGGCTTTGATGGGTTCGAGAAGAGGGAGAGGGCAGCCTAAGAAGTATTGGGGAGACGTCATCAGGCAGGACATGACGTGGCTTCATATTTTCGAGGACATGGCCCTTGATAGAAAAGTGTGGAGGTCGAGCATTAGGGTGGTAAGTTAGGAGATAGCTGACCATTTTTCTGCTTCGTACCAGGTGGGAGGCGTGTCTGATAAGATTTTGTCCTAGGCTGCTAGCGACTATTGTTGTGCCCACACTATTCCTCCGTTTTCATAGCATCGGTCTTATTCACTGGTTTTTGTTATTGGTTTTCATCTATTTTCTGGTTTTTATTATGTTGCTATAGTCCTATGGTTTTGTTAGTGGTACTAATATATTATCTCTCTTTTCGTCTTCTTGAGCCGAGGGTCTCTCGGAAACAACCTCTCTAACCTCCGGGGCAGGGGTAAGGTCTGGGTATATACTAGCCTCTCCAGACCCCACTTGTGGAACTCATTGTGTTGTTGTTGTTGTTATATTGATAGGGAAATTCTCCACTCTTATCCAATGCCAAAAATGGATGGATATTACAACTGTGGATGTGGCTATGGGAATTTATATTTGGTTGGCTATTCAGTCATGTATAATATTGATGTCTACGAATTGGGAAGTAACTATTCCTCTTGGAGCCTAAAGTATCGCATTGATCTACATGAACAACCTTCACGAGAAATGGTTTCTATTACTAGATGTCCAGGAGATACGTCGTTTCTTGAATTTACATTTAATGTGATTTCTGCTATGGCTAGCGAAGGGAATCAGGAACCATATTTGGTCCTCTACATGCCCCGCAAAGTTAAATTATTCGGATAAAAGATAGGACTTACAGCAAGTTGTCATTGCCTTCAGTTCACCATTTGATTGAGAGTCCATTCTGGATAGGAAGCAGTCTGAGTACCCTAGACCAGTAATTCTGTAGGATCATACTGGTATTTTCAATTTGACTTTGGTGTGGCTAAAAGGAAAAATTACCTTATTCTCGAACAATGTACCTATTCTTATACTTCAAAACTCCTTTAGTATACATTTCTGCCTGTTAATATCCCGTCCCATTTAACATTAGCACTTTGACCTAGTGAGTGTATTATACCTATCTCATAGCTCAAGTTGCTACTTAACCTAAATGTTGTCCGGCTTCATCTTAAAACAAGCAATAATATTCTCAGTTTTATGTATCATACTCTAAGAATGAAAAGAATGAACGAAATCTTCTCCAGTATTATACTAATGAATTATGAGGCTCCATCTTTTAAAAGGTTTTAACCTGTTGATTGATTACATCTTCAAGACGTACTTGCTATATAATGACAAAGCTGGATCTTCTATGAACACCTGGCTATGTATTTGACTTTTACCTATTTTCATTATTTCCATTCTCCTACTGTTAAACAGGATCTGTTGAAGTACGATCTACATAATATATAAAGTAGGAAAAACATGAAAGTGAAAATCCAACAATGTACTTTTTAATGTTTATGTCAACCTCTTGTTAACATCTCAAGCGTTTATTTGGAAAAATTCTTTACAAAATTCTTTACATTGTAGCTCATCAGTGAGCTGAATTTTCCTTTGATTCGTTATATTTCCAATCAGTTGTTTCATTTCCAAAGCATGTATCTAGGAGACTAATCTGTCGACTAACACTAAAAGTTGCATGTACAAGTGGTAGAGATTCCTTTCTTAAAGAAGCTCAAGAATATAGCTGAAAGTCGTGTGTCAATGTTTCCTCGACTTCCATTCTTTGATAGCAGAGAGAAGTGTGTAATTTGCAAGCAGTTGTTTATGTGGTAATGGTGAATTAGTCACCGGTGAGTGATCGTTGTCCTTGAGCCACGACTCTATTGCCTTCCGGTCATAAGTGTATCCATCAGCCGCAACACAAGGGTCTTGCATCACTTCCTGTAGCAGAGTTTCCCTTTAGTAAATGAAGCAAAGAGCAGGTACTGACTTTGTAATATGCACTATAGATATAGCCTAATGTAAATTAGACCTGCTTCATATTTTTCTTGGCTGCATGTTTTCTGTCAAAAATCAGACCGAAATATTGCTAACAAATATAACTGTACCTTGAGTAGGGGGCATTTGAAGTGGCTAGGAGATGGAGATTGGATATTTATTAAATCTCGAGCTCTATCAGCGACTTCTTTCAATCTCTCTAAAGCAGGGAGAACTTCATCTTTCAAGTCAGGTCTATCTCTACGTCGAAGCTCAGTGCATTTTATAGCAAGCACAGCCAATTCCTTTGTCTCTTCAATAGGCCATTCACCGGCTTCTTGATCCAGCAACTCCACTAAGTTATCATCTTCAATAGCCATTTCTACCATATGGGCTAAAGCTATGGCGCGTTTCGCAGTAAGCAACTGCAGAATGACCATTCCAAAAGCATAAACATCAGATTTTGTAGAGACTAATCCTGTCCTTTGATACTCAGGATCTATATAGCAAAGTGTGCCAACTGGACTCGTGTCTTTGTATGCCGTCATTGCTGAGGAAGAATCGGACTGAACCATTGTTGAAAGTCCAACATCTCCAATTTTGCTCACCAAGTTATGATCAAGGAGTATGTTAGCTGGCTTTAAATCACGGTGTATGATCGGTTTTGGCTTCGTGTAATGAAGGAAAACAAGAGCAGAAGCAACTTCCCAAGCTATGCGAACCCTGTCAAACCATGTAAGTGGAGGTGTGTTGTTTTTCCTTATCAACCTATCCTCCAAGCTTCCATTCTCCATGTACTCGTATACTAGGCAACCACGTTCAGGACATGCGCCAAGTAGAATTAACAAGTGAGGATGATGAATTGTGCTCAATATTTCAAGCTGTAAAATAATCCAAAAAAAAAATGTAGTTAGTTTTATTCAAAGCCTGATTTTAGTGGTGGCAGAGGCGGAGCTAGGATTGGAAGTTTATGAGTTCAGGATTCTGGACCTTTTAAATTACTAGGTTCTTATATATATTAAATGGATTTCTTAAGATGAATAAAAGGTTTGGACCAAAGTTGGTTCGACCAAACTCGTACTTTGGTTCAAGGTTCAGGGTGAAAGTAGTACACTTTATTCAGAATTATGCGTTCATGTATACTTATTTCTCAGTTTAGATATTTCTCATACCTCTTGTTGAAATTGCTTAGTTCTATGAGCCTCAGCGGAATGAAGAACTTTCACTGCTGCAGTTGTGTGATGCAAATAGCACTTGTAGACCATTCCATATGATCCCATTCCTATCTTAAGATCCTCAGAGAAAGATGAGCTAGCCGTCACTATCTCTTCCCATGTGAATTCCTGGTAGTGATGGAGAGGTAGTACTAATGATTTCTCAAGCTTTTCTTTCGTTCTAGCCTCCCGGTTTGCAATGCTCTCTGCTGCTTTTCTTTTCTCGACTTCTCTTTCAGCACATTCCATTGCATAGTCAGCTTCCTTCTTTGCTGCTTCACATTTTGACTTCTCTTGTTCTGCTAGTTCTTTTGCTTCCTCCTCCTTGAGGTTTATCTCCATCAGCTTATTCGCTTCATCCACTCGAAGCTTCTGAAATTCATTCAGCTGACAAAAAACAGAACCAATGAGAACATGAACTCATATACGTCGCCACACGAGATCATGACAATGATTTTGTGCTTCTAACAAAAGAGTCGTAGAACTTGGAAGTACTATATATTTGCCACAAATTAACAACAACAAACCCTTCCCAGACCCCACTTGTATAATCCCACAATTGGGATCTAGGTAGCGTAGTGTGTATACAGACCTTACCCCTACCTTGAAGGTAGAGAGGTTGTTTCCGATATTTGCCATAAGTTCAGTTTGGAATTAAAAGTACCTTCCGAGAAGCATCTATTGCCTCAGTTTGAGCTATTGCATACATTCCTTGAATGTGTCTGAGCTCAATTCTCAGCTTTTCTAGGTCATAATTGATGTTAACCTGCATATATGCAAGAACTTTAGTGTAGAAATTCATAAAAGAACTAGGTCATTTTTACGTAACTGCCACCACAATAATATGACTATGCATAAAACTGCTAAACCAAGACATCCTAACATACACTAATCCTTAAGCAAGTTGCTGGAGGCAATAGGAAGCTCCTCATATAAGCAAAGTGAATGTATATTACTGCATGTTAAATATGTAAGAGAGCATAAGTGAGCAGCCCGGTGCACAAGACACCCCCGCGTTCGCGCAGTATCCGGGAAAGGGCCGAACCCAAAGGGGTGTGATGTAGACAACCTACCATATAAGGCACACGGAGCCAACTTTACCGTTGCTCCAAGGCTCTATTTCAAAGAAAGCATAATTCAAAGAAGAATATGATCACCTGACTTCCAGACGAAGAATCTGTTGGAGCATCTGAGTTGGAAGACTGACTTGTTGACCATTGTTGGTTGTCTACTTTTGCTTTTTTGAAACTTGAAGTAAGACTATTGGGATCAGTAATTCCTGAGCTACTGAAATAGCAACTTTTGTCATCATCGGCTTCTCCAGTAGCAATAGTCATAGCTTTAGGATGGATGACTTCATTCAGATTTGCTCTTTTAGTATTGTTTTTAATTGAGAGAGCTTGAAATGCTTCTCCAATGTCGATAGATGAACTTCGAGATTGGATGGTTTCACCAATATTTGTTCTCTTATGGAGAAGTGTCTGCAGGGCGTGGTGTGTTGGGGATTTAGATTGATAGCGTTGCAATTTACGTGAAGGAGAATACAAATGAGAGTATGTAGCAGGTGAAGTTGAGCTGTGATCCATCCTCTCTGAGAATTAAAAGATATCGAATGTTATAACCACGACTTGAATAGGTACAACTTTCTTTTAAGATTCTTGTTTATGACATATACAGGCAGACATCTCTATAACAGCTATCTTCTATAATAACAATTCACTATAACGGCCAACTTTTTCTTTGGAACATGTATAACAGTATTTCGCTATAGCAGCCAAAGATCTTCTGAACAAACGATGCCATTAGAGGCTTGACTGCTTCTGTTTTCCGATTTCAGGATGGACCTATCAAATCATTGAGATTTTCAATTGTCTCCAACTTCAAGCTGGTATTAATCATCTTCTATTGGTTCTCACTTCATCACTTGTTCACATTGTTTTAATATAGTTTGTTGTAGCCTTCATTAATTCATAGGGAAGTGAAGACATATATGAATAAGAAATTTATACCTGCTTGTGAGCTAAAACTTTGGCCTGTAGAATTGTTGGAAGAACTACTTGTATCACTGCTATCATCTATAACAGCTCCATGGTTTTCATAACTGGAGGGACGCACTGACGACAGTTTTCCCTTCGACACAGCATAAACTGTGCAAAAGGTTGGAGCAGTTTCTGAGATACTTGCAGATAAGTTTCTTCCCCTGTGAATGAATTAGAAGTTATCGCATCGTCATGAGTTTATACCGTGCTAATTGCAACAAGAAAATATCGCAATATATGAATGGATATACGACTAAAAATCTCGAGTTAAGATATAGCACTCTTCAAACCTTGAAAATAGGCCAGGGGTTGAGGTTCCAATGACAAGCTTGTTGATAGAACATTTAGATACTACCCCTGCTATTGCATTTACAACATCATTTGATTCAATTTGAACAACTCCTACTTGTACCTGCATTTATTTAAACAATTAGAATTTTTATCCATACTGTAGTTCCTTAAATTTTTCAAGCATAGGATATAAGTTGAACCTTTCTCCTAATAAACATCGTCTTGTAAGGAAGAAGCTTTTCGCTTGCTTGTAACTCGACTTCCTTCCTGAAGGCATCTGCTACATCCTCCCTTACTTGTGCAATAGGAATCAAGTTTCCCACTAGAAAAAAAAAGTGACAACTTGCATGTTTAGACTCTAATTACAATGCATGTAATAAAATGTACCATGATCTAATGCTTCCATTAGGCCAATTGTGTTATATAAAACTCCACACCGTATAGGAGACGGAGCTAGGGTGCTGAAAGGGGTGTTCATCTAAACCCCCTTCAACGGAAAATTACAACTATATATATTAGGTCAAAAATATTTTATATGTATATATAATAGAGTTTGAATCCTCTTGGCTTCTTCGAGTGTTCACTTCTTTATATTTTGAATCCTCTTGGTAAAAATCATAGCTCCGCCACTATATAGGACAGCCAAAGGGGTCTATAGATGTTTCTTTTTTGACACTCCATCCATTGCTTTAAAGTTTCAGTTGGATGCTCAAGTTCTTTCACATGGTATCAGAGCCAACTTTTACATCATCCTTGTACTTGTAAAATTATATTAAAGTCCGCACGTCAAAATCAGGTTATGCTTGTGAAAGGGTGTTGAACAATATCAGAAGGAATTTATACAAAGATTGTCACAACGCCCATTGCTTTAAGGTTTTAGATTAAATGCTCGGATTCTTTCAATGTAGGATGTTCTATCATATATTCTTTAGTTGATTCTCTGACTTGAGCCATTGTAGGCTTGTTTCAAAGAATTCAATTTCTTGATTGAATACAGACCAAAGAAGACACAAAAACTTACTAGGAGTTGGAACTGCAGTGATTTCAGGGCGGACATGTAGCAACATGAAGCGCATCTCTCCCTCTGGAACAAACTTGTCCAATGCCCATTTCACCACATATTTGCTATTCTTGTTCCCACTGATGGCTATTGCAATAACTGAAGATGTTGTTGATTGCATTGTTCCTTGCCCTTCCGTTTTCGATATATCATTCTCCTCCATACTCTGCCACTCCTCTTCAGTTATGAAGGTTCTGCAAGAACCACAAAAATGCAAGATTAACTCGTGCATTTAACAGACACGGATCAAAAACTGGTTCTGTAGGTTCAACTGACCCATTGCTTTTGTCTTGAACTATATATAACACTTAAAATGAATACATATATAAAGAAATACCATTCTGAGCGTATTGACTATAGATCCTGAATTCGCCTATGCATATATTTCACGTTCTTGAAAATGCCAAAGAAAACACAAAGAGGAAAGAAAAGAAGACTAACTCTTTCCAGCTTAATGCTCTCTTAATACGTGATGGACTTCTTATGTAGTTAAAAGCAGGCATTATGAAATTAAGTTCCTTGTATCATACTAAATAAAGAAGGAAACAAGGTTAAATAGGAGTATCACAAAACCTTTGACATGATCACTGCATTGACTATCTCCTATCATTATTTGCTGAATGGGATTTATTTTTAATTAAGGATTAATAAACATGCATTAGCACTCACAAAATTTGAGAATATTAAAATCTACAAGTAGGAAATCTTGGTATAATCTTGTGATCATTGCATACGCAGATAAACTGTTCGGTCAACTCTCACTAATTCTATTTTTGACTTTATAATCTTCAATTGTTTGTTTAATAAAGTCTATAATCAAGAAACTGATTGGCCAGTGCTTATCTCCAATGCATCTTAATTATAAATTAGTCATTTTATTTTTGATGGATTAATTTGTACTATAAAAATGTATTATTTAAGCGTTGGACTTTGCAGAATAAAAATAGTTGCAGGCACGTCCTCCTATGTATGATACATCTGTACTAAAGGAATGTTATATTATATTTATCACATTGTTGGATAGAGGAAGAAAGGTTTGAGGCGAATAGATCTAGCCATGGTTACGTCGCAGAAGATTTGAGTGTTGGATTTTTGTTCGGTTTTCATTTTTAGTTTTAATATAATGTATACAGTATTTTGTTTTGCCAAAAAACGCATCTCTGGCGAACTTTCCTCTCTGTTTTGCTATTTTAGTCACATACAAGGATATAAATACATTATATTCTGTACAAATACACTCTATTACATTGTATTTTTGTATAAATAGATTAGTTTTTCGCCTGTATTTATGTTTTCCAAAGGTCTGTATTTTTTTAATGCAACTGAATATCTTTGTTTTGTGATTTTTTGTTGTTTGAATACAATCAAATTGAATACGGTGAATTGAATATAATATATAATAGTGAATAATGAATATTTGTGAATTGAATACAATGTATACAGTCGAATTGAATAGAACAGTATATCCCCTACTTCTTGATTAACTCACTGTATTTATAAATACAGTCGCGCGAAAACATGGAATACATGAAATTTATGTAGAATTGATTTTGTTGAGTTAAATTAGGAGTGATACACGCTAATTGATCCTCTTTCCGTTATTAAACAGTTGTACTCGCCTATTTTTAGGCGAATTCCGCTATTATATTCATGAATACAGTAGGGCGAATACAGTCGCACAGCTAGACTCCCTTATTACTGTATTCATGGATACAATAGCGCATACAGCGAAGACAATCGCATAGCAATGAAATTATGGAGAATTGATTTTGCTGAGTTAAATTAGGAGTGATACGCACTAATTGATTCTCTTTTCGTTATTAAACACCCCACACACCC
>MU723140.1:14277-25199 GCA_026770625.1 Nicotiana glauca
CGTTTTCCATATTCATGCCGGAGATTCTGTATCTGTCGGCTTGAAATAGTACGAGTTTGTGACGATACGCTGTTTGTGCAAATTTTAGTTTTACTGCACTAGTGTGTTCTTCTTGGATTTTTCTCTCTTCTGCTCTATGTTCATTACTCCATTTTATTTTCTGATTTTTCAATTGGAATATTCAAGGCTACATTTATGTTGCTTCTTGAAACTTTGATTGTCATATTCTGTTGCTTCTTTATGCTTTAACAATCACATAAAATCATCAACGAAGTTTAACTAAGATTTAGACATTTAATTATTGTTATTATCAGTTTATATTATTTGGTTTTGGTTTTGGATCTTATTGTTACTATCTTAATGCTAATTTTTTCTTCTCTTGCTTACTTTCTCACTCTATATTTTTCTCCTGATTCGTTATTTTTTAGCTTCCTTTTCTTGTATAGACTCACTCTATCTTTTCCTCTTGATTCTTCTCTTACTTTTATTCATTATTGACTGTTTTAAAATTAACTTAAGGTTTTATTTCATCCTTTTTTTTGCGCTCCTTTGCTACTGGTATCTCACCAGTGGTAGCGGTGACAACTCGCCCCTTCTTTGTTTGGCTTCGTGGTATTTTGTGTGTATTTCAGGTCAGGGCCTGTGGCAACTAGCGGCAAACGAGACGTGTGTGTGCAAACATTAAAGAATAGCCCGAGCGAGTGTCAGCAAGGGACGACGGGAGTTGGAAGCGAATGTGCTAGGTTGTCGCAACATAGTCGTATATACCAAAACAATTCCCAGGTTCTACTCGCGGGAGTTGGTACCTCCCGTTTTTCTGTTTTCCTTTGTTGTGTTAGTTAAATTGCTTCCATCATAGTTCTTATTAATCTATTCACTGTACTAGTGTGCCGTAGTTACAGCTTGTCTTCTTCTAGTTTGGTCTGTTGCCTTGTCTGTGTTAGTGATTCCTAATAGTCTGACGTAGGTATAGTGGTTGTGGTCTGGGATGGTCGAGTGAGGTCATGTCCTCGGGTGGAGCGAGGAGTAGGGCGGGAGGTAGGGCAGGGGTTAGGGGGTGGATCAGGAGTCAAAGGAGGTAAAGGGGACATGGGTGCACATAGGTTGAGAATTGGGTCATAGAACGTAGGTTCATTGATGAGTAAGTCTTTAGAGTTGGCGAAGATCCTCCAGAAGAGGAGGATCAATATAGCGTGTGTCCAAGAGACAAGGTGGGTAGGGTCGAGGGCAAAGGACATGGACGGGTATAAGCTTTGGTGCTCAAGAGTCAAGAAAGGTAAGAATGTTGTGGGTATCTTGGTGGATAGGGGACTTAGAGAGTCTGTGGTTGAGGTTAGACGAGTGAATGATAGACTGATGACAATTAAGTTGGTAGTTGGTGAATGCACCCTAAACGTCGTTAGCGCCTATGCACCACATGCGGGCCTGGATGAGGAGGTTAAACGACGCTTCTGGGAGGGGTTAGATGAGATTGTGCACCACGTTCCGCTTGCTGAGAAGCTATTCATAGGAGGGGATTTCAATGGTTATATCGGGTCGAACGCAGGTGGTTATGGCGAGGTGCATGCAGGCTTCGATTTCGGGGAGAGGAACGGAGGAGGTACCTCGCTATTGGACTTCACTAAGGCTTTTGGGTTGGTGATTGCTAACGCTAGCTTTCCAAAGAGAGAGGAGCATCTAGTTACTTTTCAAAATGCAGAGGCGAAGACTCAGATTGACTATCTCCTCCTCAGGAGGTGTGACAGAGGGTTGTGCAAGGATTGCAAGGTGATTCCGGGTGAGATACTCGCGACGCAACATAGGCTCTTGGTGATGGACATTGGTATTATGTTAAAGAGGCGTAGAAGGGCTGCTTGAGGAAGACCGAGAATCAGATGGATTAACTAAGGATAAAGCCTAAGAGTTGGAAGGGCAGTTATCGGCTATAGGGGCTTGGAGGAGCAGTGGTAACGCGAGTGCTATATGGTCAGTGACATCAAATTGTATAAGGGAGGATGCGAGAGAGGTGTTAGGGGTCTCGACGGGCATCTCTGGTGGCACAAAGGAGACTGGTGGTGGAGTGAAGTGGTCCAAGGTAAAGTGGAAGCGAAGAAGGCAGCATACCTGAAGTTAGTGGGGAGCATAGTTGAGGAGGAGAGGCGAGTGTGCATGGAGAGGTATAAGGTAGCTAGGAAGGAAGCTAAGATGGCAGTCACGAAGGCTAAGACTGCGGCTTATGGTCGTATGTACGAGGAACTGGGGAAAAAGGTGGGGAGAAGAAGTTATTCAGGCTGGCCAAGTTGAGAGAGAGAAAGGCTCGGGATTTGGACCAAGTGAGATGCATCAAGGATGACGATGGTAGAGTATTGATGGAAGATGCCCAGATTAAGAGGAGATGACAGACTTACTTCATAAACATCTGAATGAAGAAGGGGATCGAGATATTGTGCTAGACGAATTAGAGCATTCCGAGAGTCACCGTGACTCTGGGTACTGCAGGCGTATCAAGGTTGAGGAGGTAGTGAGAGCTATGCATAAGATGAGTAGGGGCAGAGCGACCAGGCCAGACGAGATTCCGGTAGAATTTTGGAAGTGTGTGGGGAGAGCAGGTTTGGAGTGGTTGACTAGGTTGTTTAATGTTATTTTTAAGGCGAAGAGGATGCCAGATGAGTGGATGTGGAGTACGGTGGTCCCATTGTATAAGAACAAAGGTGATATCCATAGTTGTAACAATTATAGGGGTATCAAATTACTGAGTCATATCATGAAAGTGTGGGAGAGGGTGGTTGAAGCGAGGGTGAGGATGACAGTGTCTATATCCGACAACCAGTTTGGGTTCATGCCGGGTCGTTCTACTACAGAAGCTATACATCTTATTGGTGGAACTGTACAGGGAGAGGAAGAAGGATCTACACATTGTGTTTATTGACCTAGAGAAAGCGTATGACAAGGTTTCTAGAGAAGTTCTCTGGAGATGCTTGGAGGTAAAAGGGGTGCCGATTTCCTACATTATGGCAATTAAGGATATGTATGATGGGGCTAAGACTCAGGTTAGGACAGTTGGAGGCGACTTTGACCATTTTCCGGTTGTTATGGGGTTACACCAAGGTTCTGCACTCAGTCCGTTCTTATTTTCCCTAGTGATGGACGCTTTAACGCACCATATTCAAGGGGAGGTGCCGTGGTGCACGCTATTCGCCGATGACATAGTCCTGATTGATGAGTCATGAGCCGGTGTTAATGAGAGGCTGGAGGTTTGGAGACATGCTCTTGAGTCTAAGGGTTTCAAGCTGAGCGAGACGAAGACGGAATACCTGGAGTGTAAGTTCAGCGCCGATCCGGGGAAGTGGGCGTTCATGTGAGGCTTGAATCACATGCCATCCCAAGTAGAGGCAACTTCAAGTACCTTGGGTCGGTTATACAGGGGGAGGGGAGATTGACGGGAATGTCACACACCGTATTGGGGTAGGATGGATAAAGTGGAGTTTAGCATCTGGAGTCCTATGTGACAAGAAAATGCCACCGTTACTCAAAGGTAAATTCTATAAAGCGGTGATTAGACCGGCCATGATGTATGGAGCTGAGTGTTGGACTGTTAAGAACGCATATATCCAGAAGATGAAAGTAGCAGAAATGAGGATGTTGAGGGGGATGTGCGGGCACTCTAAGATGGATAAGATTAGGAATGAGGATATTGGGGAGAAGGTGTACGTGGCTCCCATTGATGACAAGATGCGGGAAGCGAGGCTCAGATGGTTCGGGCATGTTCAGAGGAGAAGCCCAGATGTCCCAGTAAGGAGGTGTGAGCGGCTGATTGTGGAGGATACGAGAAGAGGTAGGGGCGACCTAAGAAGTATTGGAGACAGGTTATCAGGCAGGATATGATGAGGCTTCAGATTTTCGAGGACATGACACTTGATAGGAAAATGTGGAGGTCGAGTATTAGGGTTGTAGGTTAGAAGGTAGTTGAGTCTGCCTTACTTCGTACCTCTATGAGACTATCCTGGTAGGATTTTTGTCTAAGATAGCTATCGGCAATATTGTGTATTACTATTACGCTTTTCAATGCATGACATATTTACTACCTATCGCTTTTGCTTTGCATCTTTCTTATGAATTTAATGTTGTTCCTATTTTTCCTATGATTTATGTGGTGATACTAATATTGTCTCTCTTTCCGCCTTTTGTCTTTCTGTTTTATTGAGCCGAGGGTCTTTCGGAAACAGCCTCTCTACTCCTTCAGGGTAGGGGTAAGGTCTGCGTACACACTACCCTCCACAGACCCCACTAGTAAAATTTTACTGGATTGTTGTTGTTGTTGTTGTTAGAAGCAAAAGCGACAAGAGTGAGTTGACAACAAGATTTGAACCTTTTGCTTTAACTTATTTACACCAAAAAATTTACATTATCAAGTCACTCAAAATATATTTAGAGTAATTCTTCGTACAAAGTGAAATTTGTAATCTCAAAATTAAATAAGATAGATACTACAGTAGATAAAAATGACTTGGTTGTATAAATAATTTACACTAACAATAGATATTAGTTAATTTTATCGTATAATATATCATTTACCGCGAATTATTTATTTTCTTGATTGTGTAATATGGGTGACCTATATTTGACCGTGGCGGAGCCAGAATTTATATAAAGGGATGTCAAAATAAAAAGAACTTGTGCTACAATCAAATATGGAACTTGCAACCTTTTGTAACTTTTGACAACCCTTGTTCATTGCACTAGGAGTTTGTCTTGTGTCAAGGGTTGTCAACCTCTTGTATATATTCAATTCTTTAAAAAAAAATACCTATCTACACAGTGTTATTTTCCGGCGAAGGGGTAAGGGTAGCTCCACCCCTGATATTTGATCCGCTTTTAGTGGATCATGTATCTATTCCATTTTTTTAGCGAATAATATGGTCGGATATTTATAAATTTTATCCATTTTGCCCTCCCGAGCTGTGAGGCATGGAGTAACCAATTTAATATTGAGCAAAATTAATACTAGAATACTTCATGTGGCATGAATATTGTGCAACATTAATATTTAATACTCCATATGGCATGAATATTAAGCTACATTAATACTATATTACTGTGGTATTCATTGTAAATATCATTGTCTGACCATATAGAATTTGGTGGTGACACAATCTTTTTAAATACATATTGTAGGAATATCCAGTATCTCCTGAGAATTTTGAAGTTGACTCAAACCAAGTCCAAGTTTTTCTTGCTTTTGGGATTAAATCAGTATTTTTTAATTTCATCAAAAAATCAAATAAATAATAAATAAAAACTACATGCTCGGCAGCTTTTCTCAAAAGTTAGAACTCAATTATGGAACAACACCACATGAAATTTTGAATAAAGCAATTTGATAATTTTAAATTCAAAATTTTAAAATATTGTAAAAGACCAAAAACCTACACCCTCCTCTAATTTCCCAAGTAAATGATGGGATACGCACGGAAATATGAGAGCTAAATCTCTTATGTTTTGATTTGATTTACAAGGGGAAGCCTCGAAAGGCATACGAGTGCGCCTCTCGTAGACGAATATATACTGGCTTAGTCCGTTTCTGTTTTGCGAGATTCTCAGTCGATCGATGTCGGATCGGCCCCTAACGTACTATATTCGCCTTGCGAGTGGTTGGGCTATCAAATTACTTTGTAGAGTAGGAGATCAAACTGGTGACTATTACGATATATCTGCAGGGTATGTGACATCCCCTAAATTGACTAGTGCTAAGCCAAGAGATTTTCTTTAGATCGTTACAGACTTTAGAATTAAAAAATATACAAAATGTTGAAAGAGTGAAGTCTGGGGATAAAGGCAAGTTGTATATGGAAATGTTGTTTGAAACTTCAAATAATAACAGTATGGACAAAGATGTAGTAAATATTAGAAGAAAGAAAAAACATTGAAGTCTAATCCAGCTAAAAGCTCATCGTGATATGGACATTCCAAATTGAGTAGGTTTTATCTAGGAAAGTTTGATTAGATCAGTTTCTCACTTCATAAATTTGCCTAATATCGTGGAACTTACGTGTTTCTTTTATGTTTCATAAACTAAAGATCAGTCATTTCTTTTTCAGTTATATATAAATGGAGACTTTTTTAGAGTTAGATTCAGTATTTTAAACAAGTTGATGTGAAGTATTAACGTACTTGTTACCTGTATTGGTAGAAATTCGACCATATGATGACCAGGGGGTCCACCCCATCGTGACCAATTTATGGTAAACGGTCAACGCTATTGATTTTTGACTTATGACAGCTGTCCTTAAAATGAACAAGGGGACGTCTCCACAATCAAAAAACGAGGCCAACCCGTGACCAGCTCACAAAGCTTGAAACTATAAATATCAAGAGGGAGAACCTCCATAGGGGGACTTCTTCTTCTACTCAACTCTGAACACATGGAGATGGGAGGATATGCTCCATAGATGGGGCGATAAACAAGATCACTATAAGATCCTGAACTTCTTCAAGGAGAGGCAGGTCAAGCTACTATGATGAATGAAACCTCGTTTAAATCATTGAAAGATCCTGAACCTTTGAGGAGAGGCAGGTCAAGCTTCTATGATGAATAAAATCTCGTTTATATCATTCCCCAGTAGATTACTTATATATCTCCAATTTGTCTCCTGATTCCGTGATTAATTATGATTGGCTATGATTTACCCCTTGAATTACATCGATTGATTTGCTCGGGAAGTATTCGGTAATTTTCGGCTTATTCAATTTGTCGCCGTTTGTGGGATTTCCTAGTGAAATCACATAGTTTTTCCCTGGAATCGAAGCCAAAGGAAGCACACCGAGCACATAATACTCGAATGTATCAAAGGAAATACAGATCCGAAAATAACAAGACAAGAAGAAGAAGTCCCCCTATCCCTCAGAACAGAAGTATGAGGCATTTCCTTCACCTCTAACGCGGTGTCAGGCCGAAAACCGGCACATGGCCGTCTAAAGCCAAGACTAGGATTCAAGCTAAGTGCCTTTGCCATCAAATGTATTAGTTTCGACTTCAGTCGAACCGGGACTCAGGCTAAGTGCCTTCACCATCAAATGTATTAGCTTCGACCTTAGTCGAACCGGGACTCATGCTAAGTGCCTTCGCCATCAAATGTATTCAGGTTCGACCTCAGTCGAACCGGGACTCAGGCTAAGTGCCTTTGCTATCAAATGTATCAGGTTCGACCTCAGTCGAACCGGGACTCATGCTAAGTGCCTTCGCCATCATATGTATTAGGTTCGACCTCAGTCGAACCGGGACTCAGGCTAAGTGCGTTCGCCATCAAATGCATTAGGTTCGACCTCAGTCGAACCGGGACTCAGGCCAAGTGCCTTCGCCATCAAATGTATTCAGTTTCGACCTCAGTCGAACCGGGACTCAGGCTAAGTGCCTTCGCCATCAAATATATCAAGTTCGACCTCAGCCGAGTCGGGACTCAGGCTAAGTGCCTTCGCCATTAAATGTATTAGGTTCGACCTCAGTCGAACCGGAACTCAGGCTAAGTGCCTTTGCCATCAAATGTATTAGGTTCGACCTCAGTCGAACCGGCACTCAGGCCAAGTGCCTTCGTCATCAAATGTATTCAGGTTCTACCTCAGTCGAATCGGGGCTCATGATAAGTGCCTTCGCCATCAAATGTATCAGGTTCGACCTCAGTCGAACCGGGACTCAGGCTAAGGGCCTTCGCCATCAAATGTATTAGGTTCGACCTCAGTCGAAGCGGGACTCAGGCTAAGTGCCTTCGTCATCAAATGTATTAGGTTCGACCTCAGTCGAACCGGGACTCAGGCCAAGTGCCTTCACCATCAAATGTATTCAGGTTCGACCGCAGTCGAACCGGGACTCAAGATAAGTGCCTTCGCCATCAAATGTATCAGGTTCGACCTCAGTCGAGCCGGGACTCGGGCTAAGTGCCTTCGCCATCAAATGTATTAGGTTCGACCTCAGTCGAACCGGGACTAAGGCCAAGTGCCTTCACCATCAAATGTATTAGGTTCGACCTCAATCGATCCGGGACTCAGTCTAAGTGCCTTCGCCATCAAATGTATCAGGTTCGACCTCAGTCGAACTGGGACTCATGCTAAGTGCCTTCGCCATCAAATGTATTAGGTTCGACCTCAGTCGAACCGGGACTCAAGCTAAGTGCCTTCGCCATCAAATGTATCAGGTTCGACCTTAGTCGAGATGGGACTCAAGCTAAGTGCCTTCCCCATCAAATGTATAAGGTTCGACCTCAGTTGAACTAGGATTCAGGCTAAGTGCCTTCGCCATCAAATGTATTAGGTTCGACCTCAGTCGAACTGGGACAAAGGCCAAGTGCCTTCTCCATCAAATGCATTATGTTCAACCTCAGTCGAACCGGGACTCAGGCTAAGTGCCTTCGCCATCAAATGTATTCAGGTTCGACCTCAGTCGAACCGGAATTCAGTCTAAGTGCCTTCGCCATCAAATGTATCAGGTTCGACCTCAGTCGAACTGGGACTCAGGCTAAGTGCCTTCGCCATCAAATGTATTAGGTTCGACCTCAGTCGAACCGGGACTCAAGTTAAGTGCCTTCGCCATTAAATGTATTAGGTTCGACCTCAGTCGAACCGGAACTCAGGCCAAGTGCCTTCGCCATCATATGTATTTAGGTATGACCTCAGTCGAACTGGGACTCAGTCTAGGTGCCTTTGCCATCAAATGTACTTGGTTCAACCTCAGTCGAGCGGGGACTCAAGCTAAGTGCCTTCGCCATCAAACGTATTAGGTTCGACCTCAGTCGAACCGGGACTCAGGCCAAGTGCCTTCGCCATCAAATGTATTCAGGTTCGACCTCAGTCGAACCGGGACTCAGGATAAGTGCCTTCGCCATCAAATGTATCAGGTTCGACCTCAGTTGAGCCGAGACTCGGGCTAAGTGCCTTCGCCATCAAATGTATTAGGTTCGACCTCAGTCGAACTGGGACTAAGGCCAAGTGCCTTCACCGTCAAATGTATCAAGTTCGACCTCAGTCGATCCGGGACTCAGTCTAAGTGCCTTCGCCATCAAATGTATCAGGTTCGACCTCAGTCAAACTGGGACTCAGGCTAAGTGCCTTCGCCATCAAATGTATTAGGTTCGACCTCAGTCGAACCGGGACTCAGGCTAAGTGCCTTCGCCATCAAATGTATCAGGTTCGACCTCAGTCGAACCGGGACTCAGGCTAAGTGCCTTCGCCATCAAATGTATCAGGTTCGACCTCAGTCGAACCGGGACTCAGGCTAAGTGCCTTCGCCATCAAATGTATCAGGTTCGACCTCAGTCGAACCGGGACTCAGGCTAAGTGCCTTCGCCATCAAATGTATCAGGTTCGACCTCAGTCGAACCGGGACTCAGGCTAAGTGCCTTCGCCATCAAATGTATCAGGTTCGACCTCAGTCGAACCGGGACTCAGGCTAAGTGCCTTCGCCATCAAATGTATCAGGTTCGACCTCAGTCGAACCGGGACTCAGGCTAAGTGCCTTCGCCATCAAATGTATCAGGTTCGACCTCAGTCGAACCGGGACTCAGGCTAAGTGCCTTCGCCATCAAATGTATCAGGTTCGACCTCAGTCGAACCGGGACTCAGGCTAAGTGCCTTCGCCATCAAATGTATCAGGTTCGACCTCAGTCGAACCGGGACTCAGGCTAAGTGCCTTCGCCATCAAATGTATCAGGTTCGACCTCAGTCGAACCGGGACTAAGGCTGAGTGCCTTTGCCATCAATTGTATTAGGTTCGACCTCAGTCGAACCGGGACTAAGGCTAAGTGCCTTTGCCATCAATTGTATTAGTTTCGACTTCAGTCGAACCGGGACTCAGGCCAAGTGCCTTTGCGATCAAATGTATTGAGTTTTGACCTCAGTCGAACTGGGACTCAGGCTAAGTGCCTTCGCCATCAAATGTATTAGGTTAGACCTAAGTCGAACCAGGACTCTGGCTAAGTGCCTTCGCCATCAAATGTATTAGGTTCGACCTCAGTCGAACCAGGACTCAAGCTAAGTGCCTTCGCCATCAAATGTATTCAGGTTCAACCTCGGTCGTACCGGGACTCAGGCTAAGTGCCTTCGCCATCAAATGTATCAGGTTCGACCTCAGTTGAACCGGGACTTAGGCTAAGTGCCTTCCCCATCAAATGTATTAGATTGGACCTCAGTCAAACCGGGACACAGGCCAAGTGCCTTCTCCATCAAATGCATTAGGTTCAACCTCAGTCGAACCGGGACTCAGGCTAAATGCCTTCACCATCAAATGTATTAAGTTCGACCTCAGTCGAACCAGGACTCAGGCTAAGTGCCTTCGCCATCAAATGTATAAGGTTCGACCTCAGTCGAACCGAGACTAAGGCCAAGTGCCTTCTCCATCAAATGTATTCAGGTTCGACCTCAGTCGAACCGGGACTCAGGATAAGTGCCTTCGCCATCAAATGTATCAGTTCGAACTCAGTCGAGCCGGGACTCGGGATAAGTGCCTTCGCCATCAAATGTATCAGGGTCGACCTCAGTCGAACTGGGACTCAGGCTAAGTGCCTTCGCCATCAAATGTATTTAGGTTCGACCTCAATCGAACTGGGACTCAGTTTAAGTGCCTTTGCCATCAAATGTATCTGGTTCAACCTCAGTCGAGCCGGGACTCAGGCTAAGTGCCTTTGCCATTAAATGTATTAGGTTCGACCTCAGTCGAACCGGGACTAAGGCTAAGTGCCTTTGCCATCAAATGTATTAGGTTCGACCTCAGTCGAACCGGGATTCAGGCCAAGTGCCTTCGCCATCAAATGTATTCAGGTTCGACCTCAGTCGAATCGGGACTCAAGATATGTGCCTTCGCCATCAAATGGATCAGGTTCGACCTCAGTCGAACCGGGACTCAGGATAAGTTCCTTCGCCATCAAATGTATTAGGTTCGACCTCAGTCGAACCGG
>MU723142.1:505-10691 GCA_026770625.1 Nicotiana glauca
AAAATTTTTAAAAGATGTCCAGTCTTCAACTTCCGTTCCTTGTACTTCTTTTAAGTTACTTGTACCAATTATTTAACCCCTTTCCTTTACTTGCGTATCTCTTCTTTAATCACAAAAACTATTTCCTTCCAAATTTCAGCACTTCTAAATCCTTTTCACATTCTTATTTGTAACTGTTTCCCATGTTTGCAATGCTTGTTTGTTTATTTGTTTGCTTGCATTTAAATTCACAATTGTAGCATGGATGAGAACCACACTAGTGGATCTTGAGGGGTGCCTAACACCTTCCCCTCGAGATAATTTCAAGCCCTTACCCGAACTCTATTTTTTTTATCTTTATTTCTTTTAAAGTGTCGTAATGCACTATAATCATTAGGTGGCGACTCTCCAAACTCTCAAAACCCAATTCCCAAAGTGGGAAAAGAGTTGTCCTCCCAAATGTCGTGAACCCGATTTCGCTCTTTAGGAAAAAGGGGGCGTCGACAAACAATTAACAGAAAATAACACAAAAATTCAAAAAATTGCAGAATAATGAAAGAAATCATTTTGTTTGAATTTCTAGGAATAATTCATGTAGGGCAAAAATCACGTGCTCACAGTGTCTTCTTAAATAGGCAAATGGAAATGCCCTTAGGATCCACAGAATGCCCTTTCAACATTTAAAAATTCGATTCCACTCAACTCTTATGGCTTTAAATTATTCAGTAGTGAAATCTTAAACCCTACCATTATAGAAGCTTCTCAATTAGGCGACCAATTTAAAGTTATACTAATCAATTCTTATCAAGATAATTAAACAAGAAATTAAACCAACTATTAAACTAATCCTAATTATTCTGACTAAGTGATTAAACGAGATACAATTTCAAAGTCTCAAAATAAACTGACATCATAATTAATGAAACAAACTTCACAAAATAGTCTGAAGAACAATCATCGAACAGAAATAGTTTGAGCCAGAGGACTGGTCGAATTTCAATTGAAATTGACCAGAGAAAAGAAAAAGAAACGAGGAAAGACGAACATCGGAATAATACCAATAACATATAAATATAGAAAAAGGATAGAAAACTCACCGGTCAGTAGTAATTGAAGGAAGCCTTCGTATCTTTTTTTAAACCAAATTTTGACTTTAACTATGTGTTCTTATCAAGAACACACAGATAAAGTCAAAATTAGCTTAAAGGTTCGTCGAATCTTGACGTTGAAGTTTTTGGTTTAAAACTTAGATTCATTATTCGACAAGTTCTGGTTTGATTTGAGGGTAACAGATTGTGAATTAGGGTAGAGGGGAGTGAGGTGGTTTCAGGGTGTTAATTTGGGAGGGGTTGGAGGGGATGGCGGCTAGGGTTCATCTCTTCGAATCAAGATTCGAAGAGCTCCAAGGGTATTCAATGGTAACTAGTTAGATATTTGGAAAGAGGAGGGTGAGACGGTCTTATGGTGTGAATTTGGTGGTGAGCGGAGCCGGCGCCGCCACCCTAAAGCGGTGGGAGTATGGTGGCGGCATCTCTAGGGTTCTTAGAGACGAAAGAGTCGAAGGGGTTCTGGGGGGGGGACCTAATGGGGATTGGGTATATGAAATAGGGAAACTAACCTGAACCGTTGGATGATAGAAATCCAACGGTTCTGACTAAAGAGACGTGAAAACGTGGTCGTTTGGAGTAGTAACTGGGGGTGGTCCGGGTATTGTAGTGGACGGGTCGGGGTCGAGTTGGGGCAAGGCTTGGGGACCGTTTGATCAAGTTAATTCAACGGCTTAGATTGAAGGGTATCCAAACGACATCGTTTGGTTCTGGTAGGGGCGGACCGGGTTGGGGCAGGTTTAGGCCGGTTTTGGGGTGGGTTTGGACGGGCAATTGTTTGGGCTAGTCTTTGTTTTAATTCAAATGGCCCAAAACCATGACTTCCCTTATTTTCTTTTCTCTTTATTTTTCATTCTAATTTCTTTTCAAAAATTAAAACTTAAAAATTCTAAATTAAGCTATAAAACTAAATTAACTTAAAATACTAAGTAACGCTTAATAATAATTATCACACATAATTAAATATCAAATTAAAAAAAATCACAAAATTTTGACATTAAACACTAAAATACATTATTTTTTGTGAATTTTTTTATTTTTGTAAAACAACAATTTACTAAATTAACCAAGAAAAATGTCAAATCAAATCCTAAGTGCAGATATTATATTTTTTTTCTTCGTATTTTTTAATGCATTAATAAAACTAAATATGCACACGAAAATATGCAAACAATCATGAAAATTAACATTAATTCCTAGAATAACACATAATTAAAGAAAAGACCTAATTTTGGGAATTCTTTTGGAGTAATTCGTGTGAGACAAAAATCACGTGCTCACAATCTCTTGTTTTGAATATTTAATCTTAATTATCCAACATAAATTTTATTATTAAAGAGTAAAAGATTGATATGATATTTCACTTTTCGATCTTTATGTCTGTAGAATCATTAGTGGTATTGACTCTTACTAACCATTTTTTTCTCTCTTTCACGCATTTATATTCATAAATATTTTCTTAGTTGTTGTTTAATAATTGGGTATTTTTTTAATATTGCACGAGAAATTGATTAAAAAATATTATTTGATTAGAAAAATAGTTCAAATATAATATAAAAATATATTATCGTGGGAGTATTTTTTTTGGTTCTCAATTTTAACTCTTTATGCAGTCTATTTAATATTACTTTTTTTTCTTGATATTGAACTTATGGAGTGGTAATGTATTGCAAATACGGAGGATTCTTGCGAAATTGATTTTATTAAACCTTGCTACATATTTTTAATAAGAATTTAATAGACAAAATTTTATTAATTTTAAATACTAAAAATTAGCATAGAAGGTATTGTAGTCCAAAAATTAGGTTACTGCAGTTACGTCCTTTCCCTATGAGTTCTTTCGTTTAGTATTTTAGGGTTATTTTGGTATTAATATTGTATTTATGATTTTATAATAATATAGGCTCTCCTTTTTCTAAATAAATTTTGAGAATGTAATACATTCTCAAATTAAATGAGTAATAAGACATTATAATACGTTTTCAAACTAAATTAGTAATAGGAATTTTTAAGCAGAATATCCTAATTACATGACTAAAGATATTTACTTGTTCAATTTTATACGAATTAGACAACTCGAAAGTAATTATATTAATAGGATTCCTAAGATAATATATATATATATATATATATATATATATATATATATATATATATATATATATATATATATATATGTCAACTAAAAAAAGTGGAAATTTTTACCTCTTACAGCAAAGATTGATACCTTATTTATTTTAATAAATACCATTTTAAAAAATTATATTCCATAACTACCTTTTGGTTTTTATAGCCAAAAATCTATTTATGGTCACCTCCTACCCTTAAGCCATAAAATACGTTGCCCTACTAATGTTCAAGGACAAGACAACTAACAAGCTTTTCAGAAGCTTTATATTAAAAATTCTCTCTCTTCGCTCATGCTCTCGGCGCACGATATCTAACGTGCGCTGCTTGGCATTTCCATGGCGAATGGTAGAGGTAGGGGACGAGAAAGGGGTCGAGGAAGACCCAGGAAGAATCCCATATCTATCTATGGTAGCTCTGTGGGAATTCAAATACAAACTGAAGACATTTCGCAAGACAAAGTAACTACACCAGAGGTAGAACAAGGTCCAAGCTGTGAAGCTGAATCTTCGTTGATGGGTATAAAAGTGAAGAAGAAACTTGATCTGAGTACTCCGATGATAACTAGTAGAGCTGAAGAGGTGCAGATCCAACAAGCAAATAAGGAGATCCCTGGCTCAAGCAATGAAACAGTGACAACAGTACATGCAACTAGTGAAGGGCTGCCAATGGAGGATAATCAGTCTAAGGAAGCAGCTAATAAGCAAGGAAAAGCATGGACAAACCTATTTCAGGGGAATCGAGCAGCGGAAAATGGTATGTCTCTAACTTACATACCACAACAAATCATTGATGGCCAAGTTGTGGTCCAATTAGACAAAATGGAGGTAGATCTGGAAATAGAAAAGTGGAGGAGTGCGATAATTGCTTATATAATTGGAGATTCTCCAGGTTATAATGCTATGAAAAGGTTTATTGGTATAAATTGGACAAATGTGGTAGAGACAGGCCTATATCTACATGAGGAAGGGTACTATATCATCAAATTCCAAATTATCGATGATATGAAAGAAATTTTTTACTCTGGACCTTACTCATTCAATAATAGACCTATCATATTGAAGCAGTGGACAACAAAATTTAATTTCAAGGAGGAATTTCCCACTGAAATTCCTTTATGGGTACAGTTTCCTAACCTCCCAATGAATTGTTGGGGTAATAACTCTTTGAGCAGAATGGCTAGTGAAATTGGCACTCCAACCTATGCAGATGAGTGTACTGCTAAGAAAAAGAGAGTATCATTTGCAAAGATGTTGATAGAAGTAAATATTACTAGAGAATTGCCTACTGAGATAAAGGTAATGGACCCTAATGGAAAGACATTCCTGCAATATGTCAGGTATGACTGGAAACCAGAATTATGCCAGAAATGCTTAGTTGTTGGACATAGATGTGGTGTGGAACAGAAGCAACACAAACAACAAGGCCAAAGAAAAGAAGAAAAGAAAGTAACAATGGAATGGAGAACTAAAGGCCGAGTGAAACAAGTGGTTAATTCAACAGAGGAGGCTAATCTTCAGCAGAAGGAATCACAAATTCTTAGTCAAAGTAAAGCTGCAGATGAGGAGGTTATACATCCAATGGTGGAGCAGGTAAATGTTCAGCAGGATCACATACAATCAGCCTCTCAGCAACAGAGCATAATGGAAAACTCAGTGGACAAATGTAAAGCTATAGAGGACAGGTTTGAAATGGATATGACAAGCTTTCCAGCTTTATCAGCCATTGCTATGAGAAATTCCTTTGGACCATTGGCTAAGGGATCATGGTGTTCTATCAGTGTACCTCCTGATAAAGGAAGAGGTGGACTAACTTGTTGATAAAGTGGATATTTTGGAATATTAGGGGTGTAAATAAGAGGCACAAACAAAAAGAGTTGAAAAAATATATTAATAACCAAAGAATAAAGCTAGCAGTCATAGTTGAAACAAGAGTTAAAGAATATAATGCTAGTAAAATCATTTCAAATGTAATACCAGGTTGGAATTATGCTGCCAATTATTATGATGCTTCAAATGGGAGGATATGGGTTACTGCAATCCCACAACAGGCAAGCTGGATGGTGAGACAGATTTTAAATGCCAGAACAGTCCTTCAGCAAATTCAACAGAGGTAGCAGGGCAAAAAGAGCATGATCAGTCAGTTTTATTATCAGTTGCTGGGAAATAGTCCAAGAGTTGCATGGAAGTCTATGATGTTAAAAAACAAAGTTAGACCAAAAACTATTTTCACAATGTGGCTACAATTGCAGGGTAAATTACTAACTGCAAATAGATTGATTAAATGGGGAGTCAATGTGGATCCAAAATGTTCCCTATGTCAGCTGAATGTTGAAACCAAAGATCATCTGTTTATGAACTGCTCTTTTACTAAAGCAGTGTAGTACAAGGTGCTATAATGGATGCGAAGGTGTCACGACCCAATTCCCAAACCCGATCGTGATGGAGCCTCCCGTGAAGACAAGGTCAGCCAACAGAACAACGATACCTCTTTTAACAGTTACTTAACATGAATAAGTCTAAATCATAGATAATATAATCATGAGTGCGGAATGAATGTGATAAAATAGGGAAACCATCCCGACTCAGCCCAAAATCGGGGTGTCACAAGTCACGAGCTACTACAGAGTTTACTAAAATTCTAGAAAGTCTGGAACTAGGAACAAAATCTGAAGATAATGTAAATACAAGAGATAAAGGAGAAAACGGGGTTGTGGACGTCGACAAGTACCTCTTCACTCCAGGTCCGCCTGGTGTGGAAGGAAATCAGCGCTCAGGAACGAACTCTACTATGCATGTATCTGCACACATGGTGCATGGAGTAATGTGAGTACTCCGACCCAGTGAGTAATAAAAATAAATAACGACTGAGAATATAAAAATCCCATGATGACACAAATAACGCTATCTCAACCAGTAAAAGCAGTTAAGTAGTAAATCAGTAAAGTATCAAAATTCTCTTTTAAAAACAATTAAAGACAGATATCCTCAACCAGTAAGCAATAATCGGAAACCTGCCCCTCGGGCGCAATATCAAACTCTCAGTATAGTATCAGCCCTGCGGGCTCAATATTAGTCACATAATATAACATCAGCCCCTCGGGCTCACTCTCAAATCACATGGGTACCCACGCTCACTGTGGGGGTGCAGACTCTGGAGGGGCTCCTACAACCTAAGCGCTATATCATCATAAGGCCTAAAAGCATGTACATATCAACATGAGGCCTGAAAGCCTTCTCACACTACACTCGAGACCTGAAAGCCTCCTCACATATCGCTCGAGACCTGAAAGCCTCCTCACATATCACTCGAGGCCAGAAAGCCTCCTCACATATCACTCGAGGCCAGAAAGCCTCCTCACATCGCTCAACATGTCCTCACGCATGGCCCTCGGCCTCAATCAGTCCAAAAATAATCATAAGCCCCTTGGGCATCAGTGAAAACAAAAATGCTCAGCTCAAACAATAGTTCAAATATCAGTTAAAACTCAAGTTGAGTAAAAATATAGCTGAGTTCATGAAACAGTGTAATTCAAATGGACTGAGTTCAGATACTATTTCAAATAGTGAGAAAAATAGTGATGATAGCTCACAAGAGTTCAAACAGTCGGCAATAAGCCCCAAGTATGGCAATAAGCCCAAGTCATAGTGAAAAACAACAAGTCATAGCCAAATACGCGGTAAAGTATCATCCGAACTGGACCGAGTCACAATCCCCAATAGTAAATGACCTCGCGCTCGTCATTGAACGCGTGTCTCATCTCAACATAGCACCAAGTTGTGTAAATCCGGGGTTTCAAACCCTCAGGACATCATTTAAAATCATTACTCACCTCTAGCCAACCAAAAGTCTAGCTCGATATGCCTTTTCCCCTCGAATCGGCCTCCTCGTGCGTCGAATCTGATCAAAACAACAAGGAATACGTCACAATAGGCTAAGGGAACATAACCCAGTCAAAAAGACTCGAAAAATATAAAAAATTACGAAATTGGTAAGACCCGAGCTCCGGGCCCACTTCTTGAAAAAACAGAAAATTCACTTCACCGGATTCCTTATCTCGCCACGAGTCTATACGTATCAAATTTACCAAATCCGAGCTCAAATGCTCCCTCAAACCTCAAATTTTCATTCTCTTAAGTTCAAGCCCTAACCTCCATTTTTGACCTCTAATTCCTTGATTTTTCACCCTTAATTCATGTAATAACACATTAGATTTATGTTTTTGGCTTAGAATTCCTTACCTCAATGAAGTCCCTTGATTCCCTCTCCAAAATCGCATAAAAACCTCCAAGTCCGAAGTGAAAATATTAGGTTCTTTCAAAAATTTGCGAAGATAGAATTTTAATACCTCTGAGTAGGCCTTTTTCGCTTCTGTGATAACCATATCGCTTCTGCGTACTCGCTTGTGCGGAAATTGTTCCGCTTCTGCGGAACTACACTACTATGCCATGGACCATTTTTGCGGTCACTAACCGCTTCTGCGGAAGCTGCTTATGCGAGAAATCGTCCGCTTCTACGGAAATCGCCAAAAGGCCCAACTTCGCTTCTGTGACTCCCTATATGCTTCTGCGGAACCGCTTCTGCGGTCCATTTTCACAGAAGCGGAAATACCAGATACCAGACCCTTCAGCAGTCCTTAAACTCCAAATTTCATCCCGTTAGCCATCCGAAATCACCCCGAGGCCCCCGGGACCTCATCCAAAAGTACCAACACATCTTAAAATATTATTCAAACTTGATCCATTCATCAAAACACCTCAACTAATACCAAAATGATCAAAATGCATCGAATTCAAGCCTAAGTTCTTCAAAAACTTCCGAAACACGCATTAGATCAAAAACCCAACCAAATCACCTCCGAATAACCTGAAATTTTGCACACACATCCAAAATCACCTAACGAAGCTTCTACAACTCTCAGAATTCCATTTTGACCCTCGAATCAAAATCTCACCTATCAACCGGAATTCGCCAAAATACTAACTTCGCCAATTCAAGCCTAATTCTACACCGGACCTCCAACCTCAATTTCGATCACGCTCCTAAGTCAAAAATCATCCCCCGAAGCTAATCGAATCACCGGAAACCACATCCGAGCCCTCTAACTCAATAGTCAACATCCGGTTGACTTTTTCGAAATAAGCCTTCCTTAAAGAGACTAAGTGTCTCATTTCCATCCAAAATCGATCCAAATCAACTCATTCACCCAAGACTCGTATAATAACACATAAGGAAGTAGAAAATTTGGGAAACAGGTGGTAACTCACGTGACGACGGGCCGGGTCGTCACATCCTCCCCAACTAAAACAAACGCTCGTCCTCGAGCAGGTCAAGAAACATACCTAGAGCCATAAACATGTGAGGATATCTGCTCTGCATCTCCCGCTCGGTCTCCCAAGTAGCCTCCTCCACAGGCTGACCTCTCCACTGCACCTTTACCGAAGCTATATCCTTTGATCTCAACTTCCGAACCTGATGAACCAAAATAGCCACTGGCTCCAAATCATAGGTCAAATCATCATCCAACTGAACAGTGCTGAAGTGCAATACATGAGACGGGTCCCCAACATACTTCCGGAGCATAGATACATGAAACACCGGGTGCACGCCCGACAAGCTGGGTGGCAAGGCAAGCTCATAAGCCACCTCCCCAATCCTCCTAAGTACCTCAAAAGGGCCAATGAACCGCGGACTCAGCTTCCCTTTCTTTCCAAACCGCATAACACCCTTCATGGGAGAAACCTTCAACAAGACCTTCTCACCCACCATGTATGACACATCCCGAACCTTCCGGTCCGCATAACTCTTCTAACGCAACTGTGTTGTACGAAGCCTCTCCCGAATCAGCTTCACCTTCTCTAAAGCATCCTGAACAATCTCTGTCCCCAATAACCTAGCCTCGTCGGGCTCGAACCATCCAACAGGAGATCTACACCGCCTCCCATAAAACGCCTCATACGGAGCCATCTGAATGCTCGACTAATAGCTGTTGTTGTAGGAACTGCAAGCGGAAAAAACACATCCCAAGAACCCCCAAAATCAATAACACAGGCACGCAACATGTCCTCCAATATCTGAATGGTAAGCTCAGACTGTTCGTCCGTCTGAGGATGAAATGTTGTGCTCAACTCTACCTGCATAACCAACTCTCGCTGAAATGTCCTCTAGAACTGAGAAGTGAACTGAGTACCCCTATCTGAGATAATAGACACAAGAACCCCATGCAATCGGACAATCTCTCGGACAAAGATCCCTGCTAGCCGCTCCGAAGAATAGGTAGTACATACCAAAATGAAGTGCACAGACTTGGTCAGCCAATCCACAATCACCCAAATCGAATCGAACTTCTTCAAAGTCCGAGGGAGTCCACTCACAAAATCTATAGTAATTCTCTCCCACTTCCACTCTGGAATAATCATCCGCTGAAGTACACCACCCGGCCTCTGATGCTCATACTTTACCTGTTGACAGTTGAGACACCGAGCCACAAACTATACTATATCCTTTTTTATCCTTCTCCACGAGTAGTGCTGTCTCAAATCCCGATACATCTTCGTGGCTCCCGGATGGATGGAGTACCGCGAGTTGTGGGCCTCCTCCAATATCATCTCCCGAAGCCCATCCACATTGGGCACGCAAATCCGGCCCTGCATCCTCAATACACCATCATTATCAATAGTCACATCCCTGGCATCATCACGCTGAACCCCGTCCTTAAGGATAAGCAAATGTGGATCATCATATTGGCGCTCTCTGATGCAATCATATAAGGAAGACCGAAAAACCATACAAGCTAACACCCGACTGGGCTCCGAAATATCTAGTCTCACCAGCCGATTGGCCAAAGCCTGAACATCAGCTGCAAAGGGCCTCTCCCCAACTGGAATGTACACTAGGGTTGTGCATTCTAATCGGTTTATCGATAAATCGAATCGATTATTTGTTATCGAGTTATCGATATCGAGTTATCGACT